>BMAO01009432.1:0-40274 GCA_019973975.1 Trichonephila clavata
AAAAGAACGCTTTCGATAGTCCATAAATATTCGTCCTCGCATCATTATTCCCCACTCTTCAAATCGTCCAAGAGAAAAATGTCTTATTTTGTAAGTTTTCTTGATCAACATCCCTTCGAAGTCGTCACTGAGTTAATTGATTGCCCTTCGTTTTCATTACCGTGGATTTTACAAGACCGGGCAGTTATTATAAACACCGATATATTAATCGTTAATCAGCAAAGCTTTTGGAAAGATTCTTTGAAGCAGAAGCGGATTGAACAGAAAAAATATATGTATCAGGGTTGTCACTTTCTTGTTTATTTTCTTCAAACGGTGGCAGTTAACGAGATTTCAATTAATTAAAAGTGTATTAGGCGGTCCACTGAATCATCAGTTTATGTGAGTTATGTTTTCAAGTTATTGAATTTCGGATTTCCGCAGGTGAAAAATATAATGCGCCGTAAAGTGCAGAGAAACAGAATGGAATATCGAAAAAAAGATTGACGTAAGTGAAACAAATATGGCAACGGTAATTGAGTAATAACTAACTTCAAGAGAAGCAAAATAAGGTTTGCAGACTTTTATAATTAAAATGAATTATTTAGAATTCTTTTAAAAATTAAGTTTGAATTAGTTTAAAATACCGTAAAATCTGCCGTATAACGCGCACCGCCGTACATAATGCGCACCTATACTTTCAAGTTGTATTTTTTACTTTTCGTATATCGCCGTATAACACACTCACACCCTTATTTTTATAAAGAAATCTGAAATGTTCACACAAAATGCTATGTTTTGCAGTCACTTATTCGAGGTATTATCCCAGGTTTGAAAAAAAAAATTTATACTTCTAGAACTACAAGCCTTTTTTTAAAGTTTATAAGGTGTATTAGTTCTTCAAAATAAACAGTATTTCGAAATATATATATATAGAAGTTTTTTTTAAATGCTTATTTCTTATGTTTTTAAGGCGATCATTTATATACCCTTAAATTTCGATCTTATTTTTTGTGTTAAAAGTGCAAAGGTGCCTTTATACAGAATCCCCCTCACGACAAACCATCGACGGCTGCGTCTGCAATTGGCTCATGAGTTGAGAGCCTGGTAAACTGATTGGCACCAAGTTGTCTTTTCAGATGAATCAAGCTTCAATTTGTTGGACCATGATAGCCTCATTCGTGTTAGACTCTATGCCGGTGAACGGTGCCTTCCAAAATGCGTTATCAAACGACATAGTGGCATAACACACGGAGTTATGGTTTGGGGTGCGATTTCGTATCATGGACGATCCAATTTGCTGCGAATTGAGGGTAATCTCAATAGCAACAGGTACGTCTGTAAAGTGCTGCAGCCCGGAGTCATTCCCTTCCTTCAAGGCATCCCTGGAGCTATCTTTCAAGCAGGATAATGCACGCCCACATGTTGCAAAGATTGTTCGAGACTTCTGTTCAGTCCAACATATGCAACTTCTTCCTTGGCCCGCTTATTCGCCGCTGGATATGTTGCCTATTGAGCACGTGTGGGATTTGGTTGGTAGGCGTCTCGCTCGTGATCCGCGTCCTGCAGCTTTAAAAGACGAACTTTTGCTGCGCATACAAGCAATTGGGAATTTTCTTCCAAAGCAGACTTTCAAAATCTATTTGAGTCCATGCCACGTCGTATAGCCGCTTATTGCAATGCGTGGAAGCTGCACCCAAATATTGATTTCGGACACTTAATATTGTTTTTCTGCTTTGAAAATTTCGTCATTTATTTGTACTAATACAAGTCGTTTGTGCATTAAATTTCATTTATTTCTGATGATTCCTTCATGGTGTTGCATTTTTTATAATATATATATGGGTATGCATTATATATATATATATATATATACATACTACGATAGAGGCGATTCAACCAGTGTTAAAAGTGCGTTCACGTTTCTTGTCTTTTGGTAGGCAGCCCTTTGGTAAGAGCTCGTTGGTGAAGCTAGAGGCGATTCCACCAGTGTTAAAAGTGTGTTCACACGTTTCCTGCCCTTTGGTAGGAAAAGGAGAACACCAGCTCTGCCTTTGTTGAGGGATTTGTTGAAGGAACCATTGGTATAGGCAACTTCCAGTCACTCTTGAGGAAACTGTTCTATCGTATCAAGTCTTTTTCTTTTAAGAGCATCAGGTCGTTTTTAGAGCAAGGTTGTAAAGGTTAGAATTGAACAATATTTCCAGGTGATTTCCTTGCAAAGAATAGCTCTTGAAGAAAATCTAAGGTAGAATGTTCCAGACTGATCCATTTCCTGATATCTTTATCATGCTGGAGAGTCTATCCTCTTAGGTGAGTGAGTGAATATCTACATCACCTTATTCAGCTACTCGAGGGCTTTTGGGAACGAATTTCGTAACTTTGATCCACAATTAGGTGACGAAGACGACCCCTGAGCTGACACCCCCTAACCTAGCTTACACACCACACCAACGGGAGGACGTTTGAGCTTCAACAGATTTAAAGTGCATCAGTCCCCTACGCAGCGGGTATTCAGCGGTACTAAGCTCAAACTCATGACATGCCAGTCACGAGTCCGTTACCTTGACCACTAGTCTACCGCGGTCACTTATCCTTTCTGGATTAAATGACATCCAATTTTTTTTCCATGTATAGTGTAATAATTTGGGATAGTGATAATGTTACCGTGTCTGGGGTAGTCGACGCGCTACTAGCTGAAGTCCGGGCCAATCGTGAGAAGTATGCGACGAGGACTCAGAATATTTTGTTGTCAAATATTAATGGTGCCCAGAGGAAACCCTAAGGTGACAATTCTTTTATTTAAGGTCATCAGTGCCATTTGGGTTTGTAATTCGTGCCGTTTATTATACATAAAAATTGTTCTGGGGATGAAAATTTTAAAATAACTCCCCCTCTCATGAAGACTCATCTGTTTCTTAAGGTTTTATTGATGATAGTATATAATCCTTACCCAGTTTTAAAGTGAGCACATAAAAATACAAATTGAAATATTATATTTTCTTGATAATAGTCTTATACTATATAGTAGAGAATGAAGGAAATTTACCTGTAACTACGTAACCTTCCTAACTAAATAACTTAAGTAACACACGTTTATTTCTTTAATGATTTATATATACAGTATTAATAGCTAACAAGAATAAATTTGACCAATATTTTCATTTACAGTCGGTCAAAAAAATATTGGGACACACTACCAGTCTATAGATTTTAATCATAATATTTTACTTAAACATGCAAATGAAACAAAAAAAGTAAATGTTATTTTGGTAAATACAAATAATAATTTAAACAAAATTCATACATTAATGCAATTATTGTTAAAATGTAAAATAAAAGAAATCGAGTTAAAAAACGTGCTCAAAAAAAGTACTGGGACACTTCTCAATAAATTAAGAAAAACAATTCAAACTTAGAAATTAATATCTTGTTGTGTCTCCCTTGCTTTTTATGACCTCTTAAAGTCTATTTGGCATGGATTGGGTCAATTTTTTGAAAAACGAACTATCGATTTTGGTCCACACTTTAACGAAATATTTTCTTGAATCCTGCTTGTTAGAAATTTGGTGCTCATATAGTTTTTGCTGCAAATAGTCTCACACATGTTCAATGGGATTAAGGTTTGGACTTTGTGCATTTGTGTCTTAATAACATTAAGACAGTGGTAGAGGACACATATTTTGCAAATATATGTAGAATGTTTCGGGTCACACACACATACACACAACACACACAACACACACACACACACACACACAACACACACACACACACACACACACACACACACACACACACACACACACAATCTTGGTACAATTTAAAATGTCCTGAGATTCCCAGCTTGCTCGCACTTTGCTTTAAATTTCGCTTGAGAATGTCAAGATAGACACTAATTCATTATACCATCAATAAAATGTAAGTTCCGGACACCAGAGCTTACCATGCAACCCAGACAAATTGGTTACCCCCTTCATATTTAAAAGTAGGCCGTAAATTTTTGACATGTATTGCTGTATTTGATTTCCGCCAGACTTTTTGCGTACAGTCCGATCCGAAAATGTTATATTTGCTTTCATTAACAAAAATTAAATTTTCCCAATATTCTGTTGGCTACCTTACATATATTTAAGCAAATACCAACCTCGCTTGTCTATTTGCTTTGCTGATGTAGGGCTTTCTTTGAGGTACTCTGCCATGATACTTATGATTTCATAAAACATTTCTGACAGTTTCAGGATTTACTGATTTTCCTAACTACTTTTACATGATTTTTTCTGCATTAATTCTTGAATTGATGTGTTATTGTCTCACACAATCCACTTCTCTTCACATTCAATAAATATCCTTGGACACTTTGATCGTTTTCAACACTGTATTCTTGAACCTGACAATGATGTTAAAAACAGTAGACTTGCTCAATTTCAAGATTTTTTTCTATACAGTGAACTCATTTCTCCTCTTTGCAATGACTTATTACGAGATTTCGCACACCAAATTATATATCTGTTTCTCTCCACATTTTGTTTCTATAAATAATCCTATCTATTGAAACGTGTTTATGTTTAAACTTCTAGTCTAAAAAAATAATGTGAAATTAAATTCTGTTGGTGCGCTATATATTTGTTAAATTTCTCATTTCAAAAGTGTCCCACTACTGTTTTGACTCCAATGTGCTTTTGAATCATATTTGAAAATCTAGATAAAATTATTATTCTATAATACTAAGAAAATTTTTCGTATATACTGTGCACCAAATATTAAAATATTTCTTAATTCATTTTGTTTTTGTTTTAATGGGATAAATATTTTTATAAATGGCTTTACAGTCATACATGCCAAGTCCAAGTGTCCCAATACTTTTTTTGAGTGACTATGTATTAGTGGCAATAAGTATATACATAAATTTCTTGGAACTTTCCTACAGTTCTTTAAATTAAAGAATTCAAAATATTGAAATTAGAATTTATCACCGAAGCTTAATTGCGAGATTGATAAAAGTTCAAGTTTTAGAAATCAATTTTACTAGAGTCAATCAATTTTATTTTATTTCACCCCACCCCCTGCCTCCCATTTCGATACAGAAAAATGCAACAGAATTTTCCCTATTTAAATCTTCTTACAGCTGATTTACGGTGCCAAAGTTGCACTACAATACATTAAAACTAGCTGTTTCAACTTAGATAATGTTAGAAACCTCTTTAAGCAGAAATCGTATTTGATTAAACTTAAAAGTTATAAATTTCATTGCTCAGAAAGAATGCACTGCAAACTGAATTTGCAATCCAAAGATATGGGATTTAAGAGTAAAGAATAAAAACATAATACAGGAAGAGTCCGGAAAAGAATATCGTAAATCAGCTTTCCAAAAATGGGCTATCAGTAGAGAACTCGGCCAGAATATATTTGATCGTACATTTTATAGTCTGATTTATAACATTTCCCTTTTCTTTACCATTTTGATATGATGCGTTTGGTACTAGATAGACCGATTCGAAATCTGATCGCTTCGAATCTGCTGAACAGCTGTGCTGCGACGGAGTTTGTTTTATTTCACAGCACAAGTGAAATATTTATCGGAATAGTTCCGAGAATTCATTCCAAACACTCGAAAGAACGTCAAATGCCTGTTTAAAAAGATGAGTAGCATTTATGAGAATAGTCTAGATCACAGTGACTCTCAAACTGGAGGGTGGGCCTCCTAAGGGGAAGTGAAAACCCTACGTGGGATAACGAACATATCGAAAAGTCAAAAATAAGATAATTAAAAAATATTAATTTACTGAACGGAACTAAATATATATATATTCTGACATACTATAACACATTATGACAAAATACAGATTATCACCGATATATAATATACTTATAGCTAAATGTATCAGTACTGTGAATGATGTATTAGATAATTATTAATACTAAATTAAGAACAAGCGTGTTTAAGAATTACTAGCGACTCCCATATGCTTGTTTTGGAGTGAAAAGTTTTTAAAAGCAAAGTTTAATATAACAAAAATTTTGACTGTCTTTCTACATATAGCCAAGATCTGTATTTTATCTTCAAAGAAGCCACTTTAAAAAATGAGGTTTCACAATGGTAGGATGCTGCAATTGGTACGAAATGATTTGTTTTCAGTGCAGAAAATTCATCAACCTATGCCCAAAATTCAAAGACTAGTTTATTACTAAATTGCCTTTGACTTATCCACTTGACGTGAAATCTAAAGATAATTTCTTATACAATATAGTAGAGAGCCCTTGGAATATTTTGAAATGGATCGTTAATCCACTTATATCTTGCCATCATGTTTTCGTCAGCAAGAAAATACTGCTCAAAATTCATTTTCAGCATTGCTAAATGGCTTCAAAAACAACATCCACTTGATTTTCTTCAGCCTTGCAAGTTTAAAACGCATCTATCTACATTTTAAATTATTTAGGTCTGTTGCTTTAAATTTATATTAGTTTTTATTTTCTACAAAAAGCAATGATTTTTTTCACGCCTACCAACATATGTATTTTCTCCGCGAAGTAGAAAATTCAAGGTATTTTATTTCTCGAATATACCAACCAAGTAAAATTTCATCTCAAATAAACCATTTCGACTTCCAGTCAGTTTCCTTCTAGAAAAACGACAATTTCTTCCCTTAATTGTTTTAACACATTGCAAAAAGTTTCCCCCAAATTGAGTGTGCTGCACTCCTGTCTTACAATCCAGAGAAGATTTGATTTTAGAAGTTTTAATTTTATATAATTTACTATGGTTACAACTGTCGTTAGCATATTATTCAGTTCAGGACTTATTTCTCAGAAGACAGCCTTGTTTGTAGATTATGTAATGCATCCAGATATACAGTGGAAATTTTTTTTATTCACAAGCACTTTATACTTTGGGATCTTCCAGACTTTGTGCGTGCACCATCGGTGCATATTACGACACAATTTCTCATTATGTTTCCTCGTTTATGAAACCCATTTAAAATGTAAAATATTAGTGCTGATGGGATTAGTTTTATTTGTTTACAAAAAAAGTCCTGCTGTGACATACCCTCACAAAATCAAACATACGCAAAGAAATTAGGATCTTTGTTACTCTCAGTTGCCTCATCAGGCGGACTTTAAAACAATTTGTAAAGCAACTTCCCAAAACGCTGCTGCTCATTTGATCGAGATATGGACTGCAGCTGTTTAGCATTCAGTTCCTGTCAAAGTGTTTTAACACACACACACCGTTAAAACTAAGTTCCAAGTATTTGGAAAGGCTAGACAGCTTTAAAATTTTCTATTTATGTGCAGTTTAGAAAATTCAGAAAAGACAGCAAGTCTCTTGTTGAGCCACAGGTAAATTCAACTCTGGACCTGAACGTTTTAAGTAACGAAATCGGAAAATCTGAACTGCAAATATAAAATATTGGGACGATTCTGCAACAATTCCCAAATTTCTTGAAAGTTCCAGGTGGACGAGAGTATTCGTAAATATACTGAAGAGTGTACCGAGAGAAAGTGTAATTGCGAGAAAGAATATATCAGTATATAAATGCTTCAGAATTAAAATCTTAAGTATCACAGGATTGTTCAGTCCAAACCTTCCCAAGAAAGTGCCACATTTTACGAAAAGCATGCCATCTTGGTCGGAAATTTGTTGCCTTTTATTAGAACTAAAGGCTTGGAACACAGTTTTTCTCTAACTTTCGATATTTGCGACGCAGTTTTAAACCATAATGTTCATTGCGAACCGCTTCCCTTCGTACAACAATAATGCACTTTGACGCTAAAATTATCCAAATGACCTTGATCATAAACCAAAGAATTATCAAGATAAGAGCAACCTATGCAAAGTTTAATACTTTGCTAATAGGATAATTATATTAATTTTTATTTCCAATTTTTAAATTGAACAGATTGCAATAAATATGCAGCATAAATTTTATTTTTTTTTATGTCAAAATACATTTTGTTTTTGCTTTCTGTCAGTAAATAGATAGTTTTTAAAAGTAATCTTTAAATTTGTAACTCTTCGATATGCTCGCGCCCCCACATAGGGTTTCGACTCCCACTAGGGAGCGCTCACCCACAGTTTGAGAATCTCTGCCTTAGAATTATTAATTCATAGTAAATGGCAAACTAAAAACATTCGTCTTATTGCACATATTACTATAACATAGATCATATGTTTATAAATATCTATGCAAATAACATTTAGTTTTTGCCAAGTTTCCAACGTGTCGCAGAGTTAAAATAAAAGTACACAAATCTAAAGTCAATAGAACTTTATTTGTGAAGATTGTAGGCAATAAAACTTTAATATTAATAAGTTAAAATAGGGTATGCCATCGTCAAAAATAAAGATATTTACAGCACTGAATAAAAATTAGAGAAAGTAAACCGACATTTGGGAATATGAAGTAGTACTGCTATAAACGCAGTCGCAAGAATCATGAAATTCATATAGTACGTGTAATTGTAAAATGCTTCGTTACAGAACTTTTCGGATGCAGGATTGAAATCCCGAGACATGTAGAAGAAGCTCATCATTTCTGGAAAAAAAAATGGTGTGGATAAGTATACGTCACTTGCATAGCAGTCTATCAAATTTAGACATTTTAAGAAGACGAGACTTTACTACCAATCCAATTCATTGAAATTCAAACTCGCGCTTTTCCATCTACATATATGTGGGAATTTCCACACAGACGGCACTATAGAAGGCGCTGGCGACGCGAGCCAGCAGCGAGCGAACTAACCGAGAGAGGGGATTAACGAGCGAGCGGCCTCGACGAGGAGGTCGGAGAGCCAACGCTGCTAAAAAGGAAAGCAACCGGGATCTAACTGGCTGTGTAGGGACCAAGTGGCCGATGCTGGAAGGATAGTCACGTGAAGGTGACATCCATCGCCTGAATTCAATAAGTTAACAGGAACTTTACAACCGAGAACCATGTTATGATAAGTGTGAAGAGACTGAGAAACTATTGTTGAGTACGAGAAGTATTTATCTAAACGCTGTCAATAATATATCTGTATAGTACTGTAATTGTCCACATTAAACGTTAGTATTAGTTAAAACAGTGTAGTCAATGTGAATACCCTAGAACTCGTGTCATAACACCACGACAACACTTATAAACCTCGTGCATCACATAATGCATCAGACGGGACCTACAACACAAAGGAAAGATTACGACACAAACAACCATGCCTTCTGCGGGATTCGAACCCAGTTCCTACGACACAGTTACTAGCCACTATACCTGAAGGGCGGCTATCTGAAAACATTGAAGTATTCACAATTTTATTCTAAATGAATAGATCAAGGGCTACGCAACCGCGAACATTATCCTTCCTCATTTGACAATGATTCGAAAATATGTAAACTACACTACAATTTGTGCCTCATTTATTGAAGTTTCTCGCAACAAGAAAGCCGAGCAGTTAATTTTTAATTTACTAAAAACTCATTTACATCAAGAGCTCAAACTTTAATATTCCTTGGCCTTTCGGCAGCAGATTTATCAAGCCACCTATAAATTGTTATCAATAATGAATCCATAATCAGAAAAATAGCCTACTTTATATTTCTCAATTTGTATGTATAGTGGCAATATAACGTACTCATTTTAGAAAGCAGATTCGAGGCTTAATCTCTCAGTATAGTTTTAGTTATTCTACGAGCGAGTGAATATTAACGTGCGTGTCGTACTGATCAGCTACTCGAGGGCTTTTGGCGACGGACCTCGTAATTCTGAACCATGGTCAAGTGACGAGAAGGACACCCTAGCAGGCACCCTCTCCTAACTACCACACCAACGGGTTGACATTTCTCGACATATTTACCGTGCATCGCTCCCTTACCCGGCGGTTCTTCAGTGGTACTACGCTGGAACTAGAGACCCGCCAGTCACGAGTCCGTTACCCTTGAATAGACAAACACGGCCCAGCTATTTTATGACTGTCCTAACAAGAGTGTCTAACTCGCTTTGAAGACATCCAATTAGGGATTTGAATTACTTTACGTCACACTCTGAAATAACGAGGTCTATTCACGCAGGACTCTATTTTGAGCCACAGTCAAGGACACCCAAGCTGGCATTACACGATTCAAACTTTCACATCATACCACAGATCTTTAATGTGTTTTAGAACCTCTACCCAGATTCAATGGCACTAGGACTCGAACCTGCAACACGACAATGTCGGTCATGAGCTCGGAACCATGACCACTCTGATACCATGTTTACACATTCAATACAGCAAGTATTAAATTTAAGGGAAGCAGCTGAACAATTTTGACAGCGACACATTCAATTCACACGCACTGTCCGTGTAGGTTATGTCAGGATCAATGAATTACCGACTGTTCCTCTTAACTTTAGAAGTAGTAACCAGGATTATTCAATTGCAAATAATGTGGAAAATATGCACTGTAGTTTAATCCGATCAATACTATAAGCGCCTCAGAAATTTCAACTCTAGTCCTTTTGAGAGTCTAGTACTATATCCAATAAGATTCCATCCAAATTAAGTGTCCGATTAATTCAGGGCCATTTCATACAGACACCAGATAGTTCAACTGGGAAAACTTAGATTGCAGTTATTCCCTAGTGGGTTTAAAGGGACGAAATAGTAATAAGAGTCTCATTTAGATAGCTTTTACAAGTACAACTTGGACAAAAGACGAAACGGGCAAGAATTTCCAAAGAAAATTAGGGTAATACGAGAACTCGGGCTGTTCTATTAGAGCTTGTCAAA
Source organism: Trichonephila clavata (assembly GCA_019973975.1). Taxonomy (NCBI): domain Eukaryota; kingdom Metazoa; phylum Arthropoda; class Arachnida; order Araneae; family Nephilidae; genus Trichonephila; species Trichonephila clavata. The sequence continues at coordinate 10,729 of BMAO01009432.1, forward strand.
GACCAATAGTGATCTCCAATTTTTATAGCACTTCCGATCATAAATATTATTGCTAGATAATGAAGGAGATCAGTATCGTTAGAGAGAATCTTTATTGTTCACTGCTCACAATTTTGTACTCCAAATAGTTCAGTACCGAGCTGATGGATTATCAACTTGGTCATAAATGTATTCAGGCATACGCATTTCGTTTAAGAGACTTAAGTTGAACACAAGTTCGCACTTGTAACGAATCTCACTTCGTTTCATTCAAGGATATTTTACGGCCGTTGGAAACTTGCTACAATCTAAATATTAGAGCATTTATATACTTACCACCTGCTAAAATTGAAACTAACGCTGTCGAAGATATTACGACAGCCGTTGTTAGTTCTTCACTTTCCAGTTCTTGCCAATTTATCCTTAATCCTATAACCACTATTCGGAGACTAATAATCGTCACACCCAGTATTCCTATAACGGATACATGAATTGGAGTTTCTGGACTAGCGGGACATTCCGCTAGATGGCCGAAGCCTAGAAAAAAAGTTTAGTTATAAAATTTCCATGCTTTTGCAAAAACAAGTTTCGCCAAAATAAAAATCTATTGGGAAAGTTCTGACCAAAACTTATTCAAATAAATTAAGTCTAGTTGAAATTTTCACACATTTACCCAAATATCCGTTTTGGGTACATGTAGCACTAGTATGTAAATTGGTTTAAATATCGGGAATCTTGCAGATTTTTATTGTTTTGGAGTTTTAAAGTTTTCATCGAAAAGTTTGAATTTAATCTCATCAGAAACGCTAAAATATAGGGCATTTTAGATTTTTTCATGTTTCAACACTTATTCGGAATTCAACCCGTTGTTAACATAAACTACATTATCGTAACTTTTGGATACCTTGATAATCTAGACTCTACATTCACTTGTTATCAGTGTTACATATGAAAAGTAACTCGTCAATCAAACTTGGATGAAAATAAACATGTACATTCTTATTCATGGCAGTAGTTTGTATCATTTCTTCCTGTACTTCACTAAATCTTATTCGAGACAGACTGTCCCAAAATGTCGCAAATGTATTTCAAGGAAGTGATGAAGAAACTCGAAAGAGACTAATGGCTACTATGTAGAATTACAAGGTAAACATTTCGAATACATAGCAAAATAGAAATTAATGTACGAAATATTACTATAATTTACACCAACATACTTGCTTTGCAAAATCTCTCCAAAGATTAATGACGCGTTTTTTTTTACGATTCCTTGATATATTTTCCCATTTCTTTTATCGATTTAAATTTGGATTTATAGTTATAATATTGCTCAAATAAACTCACGAAATCCATATGTATACTATTTTGCGCATTAGCAAATTAAATCCGTTGCAAATGCAATAATTTTCAGAGATCTGTATCCAACAAGGTTTACAATCAAGGCAATCGTTTTTCCTTAATGGGGCTGCGTTTTGGTATTATTTTACCTTTGATACCGGTTCCCGGGGAATGAACTATGTCTGCACTTTAGTGCGGCACCGTATAGGCGATACCAATTGTCGCAAGTAATTTCGACTTCCAATTTCCTCCCTAGAGGGAGGCACTCTAGATTTGAAGATGCGAAATTGAACTTAGGAATTTAATTTTGCCGAGAGCACCCAAGCCAAACCGACACTTAAAGGGATTTTCTTGCATGCCACCATCATACGACATGGCCGCTGTCTATTTTCTGCATCATGAAAATCCACCGACTTAGGGCCTGGGTCGAATACACAACCTTGGTTTGTCACTGGCCTTCTGCACCAACTACGCCACCCAGTCGGCTCAAGGTAATCGTAAAAGCTTCTAGATCAGGGGTGGGCAACCTGTGGCACGCAGTACAATTCTCAGTGGCACGCTGCATTACACTAAAAATTTGTCAATTTTTGATTGGATGGAAATTGATAAATTTGTAATGGAACTTACTTGACAAACATCTTCAGAATTATGAACATTTATGGAATTACGAAAACATTCTGAAAGATAACTCTGTAGATGAATTTACAGCTATTTTGGCAATTATTGAATGCCATTTCTGGAAATATTTAATTGGTTGAAGCGTGTATTCTGCTTCCCGCTTTTGGTTCTACATATCTAAGTAAAAAAATTGTTCCTCGTAAAAGTATTTAGAGCTCGCAAAAAAAAATTGCTTAACAATTACATGCTCAGAATAGTGTCAAATTGAAAATCACGCATTACACCCTTGATTTTGTGATATAAAAGTTGAACGGTGTTAGCATAAAGTTCACATTCAAATTTTTATTTATCTTTTCTATTTTAACTGTAATGAAAGGAAATACTTATTTTCATTTCTTATTTTAATAAACATTTTTAAAAATACAAAATGTGCACAATATGCATAAATATATGTACAATTAATTTTTAAAAAGTGTTATTGAAACAATTGTATTTTATGCTGTTTGTTTTTATTTTATTAAATATCTTTATATAATGCAAAATTAACACTTAATGTAGCTGTAAATCTTTATTATTGACCTCTATTCTCCAACTCTGAGTGTATTACCACGGGAATCCAATTGTTTAAAAAATTTCCCACTGTGTGGCACGCTGGATCTTATTGGTTTTTATTGTGGCACGCCATAGCCAAAAGGTTGCCGACCCCTGTTCTAGATTATGTAAAGAATGCATTTGCGTGAAGAGCTTCAAAGTTTAAAGTTCCTTTACGATTTTGACCAGTTAGTGAATGACGAATATACTAGTCATACATGAACAGTAGTAATCATTGGCTATTTAAATGGTAATTTGAGAAAATAAACATTCTTAAATTTCAACACGCTTATGATATTGAGGGCAAGCCGGAGTAAAACAAATAAAAATCATTAAAAGTTTAAGGTGAACACTTGCGTTCTCGTCATTTTCCGGCTAAAACAGCGTACAAGTTCGCATAACGAATTTCTGCGAGATTATGTTTTTAGATGTCAGGCTAAAAGTGGCAAAGACAAAAGTCGGAAAGTAGTTTTATAATAGGATTCCTTCAGGTATGGTCCTCCATGGGACAAATGCGCGAAGTGACGAAGAGCCGAACCCATTGATGGCTATTGGCCAGAAGTTACTTAGCTATCGAGTAGTGTCAATGCCAATTGTTTGATATTAAAACTATGCGCTGACGTTAGACTAGTGTCCCAATGCCGTGTTGCCTTAAAAACAGTCATATTGAGAGTTACAAGCAAGGATGCTTTCTAGCAAGAGGCACCTTTCCATAATGCCGGCTGGGTGGCGTGGTTGGTCGCTGGCCTTTTGCACCCAAGGTTACGGGTTCGACCCCGGCCCAAGTCGGTGGATTTTCACTATGCAGAAAGTAGACAGTGGCCATGTCGTATGATTGTACGGCACGTAAAAATAATTAGTGTTTGGCTTGGATGCTCTCGGCAAAATTAAGAACAGGTTCACTTCGTCAAGAGCTCGGGTGCCTTTCTGGGAGTAAACTGGGCGTCAAAGTTACTTGTGGTAACTGGTATCGCCTGCATGGTGACTCGCTAAAAAGAGATGCCGGTTCCCGAGGAATGTACTAGGTCTGCCAAGGTTAAAATACCAATGTGCAGCCCCATTAGAAGAATTTCGTATAGTGTCAAGACTGGTAGAAGATATTTTGTAAAGAAGGAAGTAAATCAGTGTGTTCAAGTCTGTCAGTCCGAGAATTTTGCGGTCACTAAAATTCATATATATCCATAAAACTTTAGGTCGGAAGGACGGTAAGCCTTGAGAACCCGCAACTAAGTAAAATTACTTTATAGCCCAATACACAAACCCTTTCTCCGGGCCATAAGCATTAATAAAATAGGAAGTTTTATAAAATAAAGCCATCTTTGATCCAAAATTTTAACAGCGCAACTTACCGATTGACGGGTATACTCATCATCGTTAAATTTCCGAGACACATAATTGCACGCTCTCAAACTGGAGCGCCATAATTAACTGGTCAATGCAGTTTTACCGTCAGGTGTTGACAAGACGCGCTTTATCGCTTGAGATGTTTGTCATTCTCTCTAACTGGCCAAGATATGGAAGCGATATGTAGACAACTGTCGAGATATTTATAAAACTTACTTTCACGTTTTCAGTTTTAACTTATGAAGGTGAAGTACAAATAAAATTGCTTAAGCAATAAACCACATGATTAGTTAATCTACTTCCCTTTACTTTCGCAGTTTGAGAGAATCAGTAAAAACGTTCCAACTAGATGAAAACTGCAGAAATATTAGGCGATTTAACTTTAGGGCTGTATTTAAATTCTTTAAAATATATTTAAGGACCAATATGCGCGCATTTTATTACCGTTAGTTATCACCCGAACTTCTAAAATATCTACATTAAGTATTAGTATATTTCAGAGCTTAAAACTTTTGTTGTACGTTAAAAGCGTTAGTCTTTCATTGAGAAATTTATCATCTCCATTTAATAAATTTTTCAATTTAAACGCAAGTTCCACATTCAATAATGCTGCACAAAAGTCAGATTCAGTGGATTCTACATTGCTAATATATATTTATATACTCAATGTAAATTTTCTCTTACCTATGACAACTAGCGAAAGAGACAAGGCAAAGAAAATAAGTAGAAGCAGGATAAAATATTCTGAAAGGATATGTTGGACGTTACAATATGCATATAAATTTAAGAAAAAACTGTTTATATTTGGAACAAAATACAATGAATTTCAGTGTTATTACACAATTCCTTGCATCGGACATTCTTTCGTCCTTTCATACCAAATCACGAAAAACACCACAAAAGTATGAAATTAGTCATGAATTTAAAGCACTGCCGATTTCTTTCGCCATTTGTGTCACTTCCAACTGCGCAAATCAAAATAGAGCCGCGTGAAATAAATTTCGTAACGTTGAGAGTGAGCGAGAGAATATTAACGTCGCACTGATTAACAACACGAGGGCTTTTTGGCGACGGTCCGCGTAATTTTGAACCATGGTCAAGTAGCGCGGACGACACTCGAGATGGCACCCCCTCTCCTAACTGCCATACCACACCAACGGGAGGACGTTTGAACTCTCGACAGATTTAACGTGCATTGCTCCCCTACACGGCGGATCTTTAGTGGTACTAGGATCGAACCCATGACATGCTAGCCATGATCCGATGCCTAGACCACAAGGCCACCGCGGCCTCGTAACATTGAGTCACGACACCCTAGCTGGCATCCCAAACTTGTCTGACGCCATAGATTAGAGCCTTAGAATTTAGCGTGCGCGCCTCAACTCTAAAATAGTCTTTAATGACAAAACCAATTTTTCCCTGGACAAAATATCGGCACGAGTTAACAAAAGGGATTATTCGACAACAGTTACGAATGAATATCCTTTCATTGCTGTTTAATGAATACTACACATTAGCAACAGTGTAAGCTATTTACAGACGACTTTCTGCATCCATCTAGGTTCACATTTTAATGATTAGTGGCGTTAAAAACTTTGACTTCCTTAAAAATTTCACTATAATTAGTTATGTCACTAGTTATAACTTCTTTGCTTGATAGGTCTTGACCCAGCATGTGGCTTTCCAAAAGCTTGCACACTCCAATAAACTAAGACAAGATTTGCGTGTATAATTATGTATTTCAAAATTTAGAGAAGTCTTCTATTGTACTTTTAATTTTAAATCAAGTTCATTTTCTTTACCCATTTCCGCTATTGTCGACAAATTTGTTTTTAAAAGGAAGTTTTTGTGCAGGAACGTACTTTTAAAGACAAATTTGTCAACAATAGCAAAAAAAGGTGAAGAAAATTTACAGAAATCAGGAGTTGCCAACTGCGAAGCCATTAATCGATTGGCTGAAGACATCAGATAGTCATGTGAAGTCATAGATGCACGAATTCAGCCCATTCAGACACAACCATTTTACATGCATTCAATTTAAAAACATGCAAGCATAAGAACCATCTTCAATGAATGGCAAAATGAGAGGAATTTAAGGTATCCGACTACTTTTCTAACCATGGTTTTGCAGAAGTAAATTTTTGCTACTACGACTTTAACTATAGTATTTCAATAACAGTTGCGTATAGAAATTTAAAGTCATTTTCTTGCCCAAAGATTACAATTTTCAAAGTATTCTTTTACCCGAGAAGAGCTTCTATTGTAAATATTTGTCAATAAATAGCCAAGACTTCTCTGTAGAACCTGAACAAGGAGGAATTCACGTTTTCAAAGTTGCTATCAAATGAAACAACCATTGCGTTAACATTTCTCTACTATGAAAATATGTATTAATTCCCTTCTAAATTATATTTCAGGAGTCCTACTTCAGACTGTACAGAAATCTCTGCTTAATATAGGTAAAATATAAAAAAAATTTCCCGTTTAGAAAGTCACTATTCTACATTCTTGTCAAAAAATGAAGTTTAGAAATTTTCTATTGAAACAAATTTATAAGCACATTCTAATTCGAGCGACATTAAATATCTTTAAATGATAGTTAAAGTTTAAGTTTAATGCACATTTGTCAAAATTGTTAATAAGCTCAAGTAACCTCGATGTTCAAGATTAATGGTTATTTCTACAAGTTCTTGTCATTCGAGATATTAGATGACCTGAATTAACTTTGTACTTACTACTGTTCCGCATTGGTTCAAGAGCATACATAGCGTTTGTCAGGCATCCTATATTATGGTACTCTATGCGTCTAGACACTATAGGTGGTGCTGCAAGAAAAGTGTTTATGCAAGGTAGAATATCGTATACATGACTTCAGAAACAAACATCTAGTTTTAAACCACATTCACACAGGTGACAAAGAAAGCTCATGCGCTGATATTATGCTCTCCAAGATACTAAATTAATTTTAATAGAGTAAGAAATAGGACTAGTGATTCGAAATTAATAGTAAAATTTGTTTCGCATCAGAAATATTTCACCTTTTAATTGATTTACGCAAGAAGCGTTTGCCGAATATGGATTTAACACTGTCCATGCATTATTTCTAGTTTACAGGCAGACTATAAATGCTTTAGACTATATTCTACTGATAAAGCAGAGGAACATCCTCGACATTAGCGGGTTGTGACATTTGTTTTGCAATATGTCAATCCGCATGTAAAATCAGATATCGCTAGAATTTAGGAATATACAAGTAAAAGTTACGGAATTGTTTAACCCAGGAAAAACTTGCGAAACACTGCTCTAATTCTTCGGAGACTTGGAATTTTTGCACAAATCTCAATGAAGGAAATATCGTGAGTGCATAGCGAACTTACAAAATAGTTTTCGCCCCTCTCGCCAGATAGCGGGTTCATCGAATATACTTTATCAATGACGTGGAATAGAAAAGTTATATAACACCTCTCCACGCAGAGCAACCGTACAGATCAGTCACGCTTCCCGCTCCTTTCTCCAGCACGCGAACGAAATGATATGCTGTCCTTTTTAAATTTATGTAGTTCGCCAAAACTAAGAAATGGACTCGTAATTGCTTTAAAGAACACTACTCGTAAGTTGTGACCCTTGTATTGAACGCTAGATGGTAGCACAGCGTAACCCCTACCGATCCATTATGCATTTATTCTCTCTATCGAGAGAATAAGACATTACCAATCATTCACGTTTAGCGGTTCAAATCGTAATGGCGCACGCGCCAATTAGACCTGCCATATCAGCAAGAAACTGCCCACAACGTCAATGGAAAACGTCCCAAGGGCACTTGAATCTACGGGAGATTTATATCAATGGCAGAAAACTTTCTCCAAGTATCGGTCTTTAAAGTCCAACGGAAAACTCTACTAGGAAGGAGGTTATGTAGCGTTCTTATTCTGCAAGTCACAACCAACAAAGGAAAATAGACGCTTAACCAATGGCCCAAACATGGATTCCTTTTAGTCTCAGTCGTCCAAGGCATGTATGGAGTAGCTGCAGATCGATAGGTCGGTGGTGCAAATAAACATTCAAGCCAAGGTTCAACCTTTCCCACTAAAGGTTGAAGGGAATGATTCAAGAAAACCAAGCCGTACTATAGTAAACCGGCAAAATTCCACAAAACAGTTAGATGCGCTGAAAACTGGAAGTTTTAATACAGATACAGGCGTACACGTATATTTAGTTACAATTCTGTTGCTTTTGTACTAAATTTTCACGCATGTAACCAGCGCTTAAATAAAGAAAAAAAAGAACAAAGTTTACTTACAAGATTCAGATTGAACATCGTCATTCGACACTGTTGCCGGCTGTGTAGGCTGAAAGAAATGTTACACGTTTATTGGCTGAATCAAGAATTTTACTCTTTCTAGTAACTAGTATAGAATTCATTCAACCTTCAAATGCAAGAGGATTCATCGAAATTTCATAACATTACAACTGAATGGAACTGTTTAGAAGTCCAATCAATTGGCAAGGGAAGTTTAGCAGTACCTTACAAATTTGTAACTTTAAACATTTCCAATTAGTTGAACAGGAAAATAGCTTACCAGAGAAACATTCTAAGCAAGTATTTGCTTTATGCAACTAAAAATTATTTAAAACTCACGAAACCACTTTGATTTAAGAAAATGCAATGATGCCCAGTACTTAAAATTAAATACCCTTCATTTGACAGTAAAGGAGCATTTCTATTGTTCCCTATTTTCCATTTTTAAGATTGTTAGCGTTTTTAGATGCCTTAATCACTGCTAGACATAGATTGCAAATTCAAAATCGATTTTCGGTGTTAATGACATCAAAACTGATTGACGTCCTGAATGTGCGTTCTGCAATATGATCATTAAAGTATTCTATTTAGGTTAAGATTTCTACTAAAAGTAACTACGATTAAATTAAGCTTAACGAATTAATGCTGCAAAATTAATAAAAAAAGTAGTTTGGAAAAATTGAATTACACTAAAAGATTAATTTTGCAGCTTTATAAATTGAAGCCAAGTGTGCTCGTTCCGTCAGAAGTAAAGTTATTTTCGGGAAAACATCAGGTTAGAAGACATCTTCCCATTGATGGATTGACAAATCAATAGCCACGAGACACTAATTCTGAAATAATGAACGCTGCAGAAATTTAAAATATTCTAGATTAAATGTTACGTAAAAGTAGGGAATTAGTTATAATTTACTCTGTTTGAACTTTAACTATTATACGAGCGCAAACAATTTAAATATAATTTTGGTTTATTATCTTGATGAGAAATCAAGATACACATGACATTGGAAAGGCTTAATAGTTTCATATCTTTTTTAGTTGAAATTATGTATTCTGTACGGCTTTAAAATCAAGGAGTTTAAAATGAAAGTAAATTAAACTGCCAGTATAGTTTGCACTGTTCAATTATAGGGAATTTTTAAAAGTCATCTAATATATTGATTTTTTACCAAAAGATGGAACGCATTTTTTTATTATGAAGATCCAGTTCGCCCAATGAGTTTAAGTAATTACATGCCAGTTATAGTTTAAAAGTTAAGCTACAATCTTTTTGGACATTCCTTCCGAGTGTAGCGAATTTAGCTTCTTTCCAAGTGCATCTAGCATGCTAGTTGGAAACCATGGCAAACTAGTAGCATAATACTAGAGTTTGTTGACATTTCTTTTCGATGCCGTTTTTTCCCGAAGATAACCCTTTGCAGGTCCCGTAGGCTCCTGACGGTCAATATAGACTTCTTCGGGAATCCATGCTCTTAGGGAATACATTTAAACACTTCTCGGAGAGTCAATTAAAAAAATCACAAACATGAAATTAGAACTTAATTTAAGAAAAAAATGGCAAAAATAATACCGTATTTCTGAAAAAGGCAGAAATATGTCGAAATACACCTCCTGAAGGCACTTCTTCCGCCATTATAGAATAACAAATCAACTGAAACAATGCACAGGTAAAGAAGAATAAAAGCAAGTTTCGACTACAAAACTACACCTTTATTTATACAGTATGACTTTGGGCGTTTAGGTTAGATTTAGCTGAGTTGAGTTGTAAAAGTATATCTACGCTTTTGTGTTAGGATCAATTTCAATTTTTCTTCAAAAATATCAGTGATGACCTTGGTGAATGAGCAATTCCGTTCGCTAACTCAAGACCGGCGTCTTTGAGTCCTGATGTATCGGAGACCCATTTAGAGCGAGTGGCCCGCTCAAGCAAGGGGTCCATGGGTTCGGATTCATCCCCATAGTCCTTGATTATTTTTCTATTGATAATAATCCTATGTATATAGCACATAAAATTTTATGTATTTGTTATTAGTAATTTATTTTATTAATTAGAGCCAATTATTATTTCAAAAATTTACTTTTACTTTTTTTTGTTCCCAAAATCGAGACAAAATCAAAAGAATATGTTGGGTGGTGTATTGAGGTATAATACGAGAATGGTGGACATCCGACCCTGCCATTGAAACATTTGTGTGCGCGCCACTGAGGAGAGTTTATGCATGTTAAAAGTGACAAGATCCAAAGATTTTCCATATTGGTGTTGTGTGGTAGCTTAGAGGGTTGGTTCGTACCTCAAAAGTCATCCTATTTAATTTTTCGGGCCTCAATATAACTGTATCCTTCACCAATATATATCATGTTGCTTCTGAATGCAACAATAAATATCAAATTCTTTCGGAGAGTAAGGCGATGGTCAAGTTTCCAGAATTACAGTGTTAACATGTTAGTGTACTGAACTGAACTGAATGCAACGTTAGTAATTAATCAATCAATCAACCAAAAAAATCAATTATTGTATTAGACGAGAGATCTAACAGGACAGTAATTGATGGTTTAGATGTTAATAAAGTATACTAATGTGTTTACCAACCTCATGTTGGAGCTTAGGTCGAGTTATTTGATCGTCCGGGTGGCTGTGGAGGCCGAATGATAATGGTAGGTTCGTTGCCGACTTTATGGAGTCGTGGGCCCCAAATCTAGTGCCACTGATCACTTACTGTGTAGAGGAATGTTAACCCTCTACACAGGATGTCACTTGACCGTGATTCAAAATTACAAGGACCGCGTTACCAATAGCCCTCGTGTTGATTTACAGTAACGGCGTACATCAAAATCAAATCATAGTTCGTGTCAGAGTTCTATTGTGGCCGCGCTAGCCAAGTGGTCAAGGTATCGGATCATGGCAGGCATGTCATGAGTTCTAGCCTAGTACCACTAAAGACCCACCGTGTAGGGGAGCGATGCACGTTAAATCTGTCGAGAGCTCAAACGTCCTCCCTTTGGTGTGGTTGTGGTAGTTAGGAGAGGGAGTCCAAATTCAGGTGTCGTCCTCGTCTCTTGACCATGGTTCAAAATTACAAGGTCCGTCGCCAAAAGCCCCTCCTCTTGCTGAACAGTGCGACGTTAATATTCACTCACTCACTCACACAGTCAGAGTTCTACTAAAGACCAGTCATGTAGAGAGCTGATATAGGTTAAATAAATAGGGACCCAAAATTCTCGGTTTAGCTTGGAAATTTAGAAAGTAGGGTTTTTGTTCAGGTGTCGACCGTGTCATCTGACCACAGTTTAAACTGGAGTTTTATTCTTGGTGTAGTGAGTGAGAGTGAGAGAATATTAACGTCGCACTGTTCAGCTACACGAGGGCTTTTGGGGAAGGTCCTCGTAATTTTGAACCATGGTCAAGGGACGAGGATGATACATGAGCTGACACCCCTCTCTCCTAACAACCACACCACACCAACGGGAGGAAGTTTGAGCTCTCGGCAGATTTAACGTGCATCTCTCCCCTGCATGGCGGGTCTTCATTAGTACTGGGCTCGAATTCATGACACGCCAGCCATGAGTCCGATACCTTGACCATTTGGCTCCCACGGCCACTTCTTGGTATAGTAAATAGACCATTGGATCCAAGAAATAGAAAGATGAAAAAGCTCCACTGCCAGAAATGTTTTTTTGTTCATTACGTAGTAGCTTGAGTAAAATTATGAGTTTCATGTTCTTAAAATCGATGAATTTACATCGAAGGACAGTTTAAAAATCACACTAAAGAAACAGATCTGCACATAATATTGCTTGACAAACCTGTATTTTCGTAAATCGTTCAGGAAACAATTTTTACTGATAATTATTTAAGTGAGAGTGAGAGAGAATATTAACGTCCCACTGTTCAGCTACACGAGGGCTTTTGGGAACGGTCCGGGTAATTTTGAACCATGGTCAAGTGACGCGGACGACACCTGAGCTGGCACCCCCTCTCCTAACTACCACACCACACCAACGGGAGGACGTTTGAACTCTCGACAGATTTTACGTCCATCGTTCCCCAACACGGCGGGTCTTCAGTGGTACTGGAATTGAACTCATGACACGCTAGCCACGATCCGATGCCTAGACCACTCGGCTACTGCGGCCGTATTTTTTTATTTAAGTGAAAATGGCATGTTATTCAGATTTAAGAGCAATGTTTCAGCGATTTGATTTATATTGTGATCGATTGATTGTTTTTTACCGTCACACTCGAATAGTCGAGTGGCCATGGTCATCATCGTAAGCTTGTAGCCCGTATTGTTTCTATTGAGTTGTTCGTATTCAGGATCACAGGTGACCGCAGTAGCGTAGTTATCAAGATCACAGACTCTTTGCTGGGTTCGTCATGATTTCGAGCACAGTATGATTTCGGCATGTTCGTGCAGAGAGTTCTGATACATGTTAAAAAAGAGGTGGCTCATATGTCCTCCGTTGGTGTGGTGTGGAGTTAGGAAAGGAGGGTGCCAGCTCAGGTGTCGTCCTCGCCACTTGACCTTGGATCAAAATAACGAGGTCTGTCGCCAAGAGCCCTCGAGTAGCTGAACAGTGCTACGTTCATAAAGCACTCCCTCCGGGATCACAGACCGCCTGCAGTGTGTAGTTGAAGCATGTAAATCAATCGTGAGTGAGTCACAAAGTCTCACGCTGGCGTGGTTAGAAAGTTCGGAGGGGGATTGCTAGCTTAGGTTTTGTCTTGTTAAGTTCGCGGTGGTTCAAAATTATGACGTTCTTCAACAATAGCCCTTGTGCTGCTTCGTAATGCGACGCTGATAAACAATCAATATGAAGCAATATCAGGACTGTTGATGGACGTTTTAATTTTGAGATATGTTTCAGTGATGGAACAGTATCTGATCCAGGGACCCTAATTTTTAAACTTCCACACCATACCAATGGATATATTTGAATACCGATTAGTTGGGTAGCTTACTCCATTGTTGCAGAAACTGAGTCTTGAATGAAATCTCAGAATTCGAACTCATGTGTCAACTTGTACATTTTCAATCATGATTGAGTTAGTGAAGGAATATTTATGTCACACTGCTCAGCTACTCGAGGCTTTTGTTGACAGACCTGGTAATTTTAAAACCATGGTCAAGTGACGATAACGACGCCTGAGCTGGCGCGCACCTATCCTAACTACCACACTACACCAATGGGAGGCTGTTTGAGCTCTCGACAGATTTAACGTGCCTTGCTACCTTACACGACGAGTCTGCAGAGGTACTGGGCTCGAATTCATGACACGCCTGCCACGATTCCGTTACCTTGTTCACTAGCCTACCGCGGCTTCTCTTTTCACCATGAAGCTTGCAATCAAGTGTTTCCGACTGTAAAGGTAATAAATTCATTTGGCAAAAAATAAATAAATAAATAAAACACTTCAGTGAGGGTTATATTATAAACACTTGTTAAATGACTCGTTTTTTATAATTTCCTTTTAATTTATTCACACTAAGCCATTTCGCATTTTACATTTGAATTTATGTGCAGACAAAATCATACTCTTCATACTTGCTATTGAATAAAATGTAATCATAGATGAAAAGCCTTCACGCATAAACTACACAAATTGTGCTCACTCAAATTATTCCCCCCAATTTTTAAATCCAATGCAATTTAAATAAGTAATATTCATTAAAAACAGTAATCAAGGCATTATTAGGCCTTAGTAAAATTTATCAGCATATGTAGAAAAATTAAAATATTGGGCATAAGCAAAACTAGCTTAACTATTTTTCGGGGTAATGTTAGATCATCTTAATTTTTGTATAAAAAATTATGATACTCGTTTTCTCTTAACTTGCTTATAAATTTCTTTTGTAAGGACATATCTCTTTATTTTACATTTCTGAAAAAGAATATTTTCTTTTTTGGCATTCAAAAACTTTTTAAAAAATCGATGAAAGTAGTTTAAAATCCTTTTACGAAATTTAGGTACAGCAAAATAAAATTAAATTCTCTCGTGACATTTATACACGTTCCTATTTAAACCAATAAACAAATGGAATCATTAAACAAAGGTCCTTCATACGACTTCAAGAGCAGGGTGATAATGTACCAACAAATAACCCGCGAAAGATTTAAACAAGAATACAAACTATTGGTCTTAGAATACAAACCGAATTATGCGCTAGATATTTATTGAGCGTTTTCGTTTTCTTAAAATTCATGCCAGAATGAATTTTTAGTATTCCAGAATCCAGCTGCGCAATAATATTTGAGGTTTTCACACAAGTTAATACACCAACAAACTCATCGCCCAAGCAGCTGCGTTGGCAGTTCGTGTATGTGTTAGGAATGAAGACAACGTATCGGTTCCTTTTGAATATTAATAACTCCCAACAATTGACGGCAGCTGCACGGTCTTCAAAGCTGACTCCTCCAGAGAAATAGATGGAATTTCTAAATGAGATTTCTTATTCTGTGAAGGATTGACATAAATAAGGAAATGTTTTGATAGGTTCATTTTTGTAAAAGGATATTGTTCTTAAAGGGGGAATATGCTTATGTTTCTTACAATAAAATTTTTTTTTCTCAAGATACTTCGTGATTTGAATATTCAGTTTTCATTTAAAAAGGAGTTTTGATATTATAAGTCATTTTTTATATTTTATGAAGTGTATGTTTCCTTAACAGAATAATTTAGTTTGTGTATTTTAAATATTGCGTTATTATGTATAATATACATCTGTAATTTAGTCTTAAGTTTCATCATTTGTATACCTCAATGGGCTCAATTCATGACGGTCACATGATGAAGACAAGCACGTTCAAGCTTCATTTATTCTAGAAAAATCTATTGACAAAGTTAGATTGAATGCCATAAAATAAAAAAAGATAACACATTTTTTCGTTAAAAAATTAATTATGTATTCTTTTAATAGCTGTTTTTAATAGATGAATGAATTCTTTTAATTCAAGAACTTTAATTTCTGTTTAATATTTATACTGTATAATATGTACTTTAAGAAATTCCTTAAAATAATTTTATACAAATGTGCAGTTGTTGCTTTATTACATAGTTTCAGATTTAAATGTGTTCGAAAAAAAATTCTCCTAATGTATTTTGGGAGATTTTCCCTACCCTCTTGATAATTCAAAGTTTTTCATTGGTACCTCCAACTTCGAATTATCGAGAGTCTACTGTATACTAAACTCACGTTTTTTTTTTAAATAAAGAGAAAAAAAAATACTTCTTCCGCCAATTCGCGCTTTTGAAAAAAAAAGGCGTCTGGGTGGAAGAGAAAAAGATTTTATGTTGGAGGAAGATCCGAAAGGCGAAAACTCAATGGCGTAAGGGTTAATTAAATTGAATTATTTGTATGCAGCTTAAAACGGCAAAACATGATTTAGAAAAACACGTTTTTCTTTAACTGCAATGGTCTTGAAGTAAAGTATACAGCAAACAAAATGTATAGCTCCTTTTAAACTTATGGTCCACAATTGAATAAAATAATATTCTTTTTTCATGAATTCTTTAAATTTGACAAAGTCACTTCAAACTGTGACTCACAATTTGTGAATTCTATTATACCTGACCAGGCCTTACTAGCAGGACTTTATAAAAGACGTTGTGACTTTTCTCGAAATAGTTAAGAATGAAGTTTAATGTTACTTGAAGATGTACTATATGGAAAGATAAACAGTTTTTCAATGCATTTAAATGAATATATATATTCGACAGAACATTCCTTATTGAGGGCTGAGAAACCCTACAAGAGCACATTGAACACGAAAATAAATATTTCTTCTGATAACTAGCTCCTTTTTTCTAATCGTTTTCGTGGAGTAAAAACGTAAAAACATACGAACAAACTACTGTGGTAAACCCGACCATAGGTCCCGAACAGAATATATAGCAACCCCTTTGAATAGTTTTGAGAATCTGGAATGGCAGACGTTCAGAGATGTAAACATATGCGCAAGCTGACCTTTTGCTTTAAATCAAAAACAATCTATAATAGTCTTTTAAACTGTTCCTTTGGATCTGTTATCGTTCTTTAGATCGGAATGCTGTTTGTATACCGCCAAGTGATGCGGTCACAAACATCCCCCTAAAGCACATTGCCACTTTTAGTATATCTAGACACCCTTTCATTAGCAACAGTATATTCAGGGTGTCCCCTAAATAACCCCATAAAGTCTACAAAGTGCGATTCCTTGCTGGGAGTACATAATATATGCCCTAAGAACTGTACCTGTACGATTAATAGTTAACGAGAAAAAATACGGTAAATGAAATGCATGGCGATGAATGGATGATAATGCATGTTGATTCATGATGAGGTTCCGGTGTATTTTCGTGGTCCTGTATGTGAATGAATGAACATAGCATACGTTATTCCCGGGTTCGGATAGGGAAAGGTGATCACCAGATCTCCACGATCCCCAGATCTCATACCACTGAATTTTTTGCCAATGGGCATTCTCAAAGAATTGATGAATCGAGATGTAATGACTATACGAATGGACTTGGTTCCTTTTTTGCATGCTGCTTGTACTTCGGTGGTGCGACGTGGGCACTCATCCATACTGTCAGCCGTGAACCCAATTCATACTAAAGAAAAAACTAAACTCTCAGAGCAACATCAATTCACCATTTTATTCCAGAGAAATCCATCTACTACATTCTTTTGGCTCCTTGCCAAAGACAAGATACACAAGCAGCTCGTTTAAACCATTACATCATGACGTCACCAATGAGTAATATAATAAATTTACCGCGTGACCCTGACACCTTCCCCCTGAGAGTCATATTAGATCCGAAGATCAAATATGGCTAAAACAACCTAAGGGTCACACGTTACATACACAAAAAAAAACACTGCTTAAGCACTATCTTAAGATTATACACTACATAAAAAACCAACACATTAAATTTTACACAAATATATTACTTAACTTAATCATCTAAAAATAAAGTTTAAAGAAATGTTTTAAAGTTCAATTATTCTTAAATCTTCTAAAAGTTCTTATTTAACTACGGTTTACACTTACAGTCTGGATAGCGCATCTGCATTAACTAGTTTTGATCCTTTTATGTGACTTGCTTCAATGTCATGGCGTTGAATTGCCAAAGCCCACCGCTGTAATCTCGGACATTGGGATGCAGCACTAGTAAGAAACACTAGGGGATTATGATCGGTTAGTAAGAATATCTTTGCTCCGCACAGTAAAGTTTCAAATCTTTTCAGAGCCCAAATAATAGCATACGCTTCCCTCTCAATTGTTGACCACTTTTGTTGGCTTGGATTCAGTTTCTGGCTCCCGAAAGCTATGGGATGAATGTTGTCTTCTCCATCCGACTGACCTAGACAACATCCGACCGCCGTCTGAGATGCATCCGTATGCAAGTAGTACGGTTTATCTATGTTTGGGACTTGCAATTCTGTAATTCCACATAGTGCTGTCTTCAACTCCTTGAAAGCATTTTCAGCCTCCTTGCTCCATGGAATCTCATTAGGGACTTTCTTTTTCGTGAGCTCCGTCAATGGTAGAGCAATTTTTGCAAAGTTTGGAATATACTGTCTATAAAAATTGCATAATCCTAATGCACTTCTCAGTTGCTTCTTGGTCGTTGGTGCCTCTAAGTTCTGAATCGCTTTTATTCTTTCTTTGTCAGGTGAATGTCTACCTGAACCAATGACATGTCCTAAGTATTTAACTTGTTGTCTTGCAAACTCACACTTTCCTAAATTCACTGAGAAGTTAAAATGCTCCAATCTTTTGAAAACTTCTTCCAGATGATCTAAATGTTCTTCCCATGTATCAGAGAATACGGCTAAATCGTCGATATACGCGCATGCAAAGCCAGATATAGTTTGGACCACTTTAGACATGGCTCTTTGGTAGGTTGCAGCAGCGTTTCTTAACCCAAATGGTAATACATTCCACTGGTACTGTCCTCGATGAGTACGGAACGCTGTTAGATGTCTGCTGCTGTCTTCCATTGGTATAGACCAATATCCTTTCAACATATCTAGAACAGTAATAAATTTTTTCTTCCCTACTAAGAAATTCAACTCCATCATATTCTCCATTGGATATGCGTCCGGTACGGTAAGAGCATTCAAACTTCTGAAATCTATGCATAACCTAAGTGTTCCATCCTTTTTATGAACACATACTACTGGGTGTGCTATTTCACTTACAACAGGTTCAATCAGACCTAACTCTAACAATTCGTCTATCTGTGCGTCTACTTTCCTCTTTAAGTTTTCCGGTATCTTATAAGTTTTGGGTTTCATCTTCTCCTCCTCAGCCTTCAGTTTTATCACGTGTTCACCAACTTTAGCTCTTTTTATTTTTCCAGAAAACAACCTTCTGTGTCGATGTAACAAATTTTTTAGTTGATTTTGTTGCTTCTTAGATAAGTAATCCAACTTCACTCTGTCCAATGCTTCATCATTTTCCTCAGCAGCAGGAACTGTTGGCGTTTCATATATCTCACCAAACTCATCATCGATATCATAAACAACTCCAACCGTTTGAACTCTCGCTTTGTATTCTCTAATCTTGTTAACATGCAGTAATCTTAAGTTACCTTCAGGCATCTGCAAATAACATGAATTTGCTTTTACTCTTTTAACAACTTTAACTGGACCTGTCCATCTAGAATATAGTTTATTCGTTGAATCAGGTATCAAAACAAGCACTTGATCTCCTGGTGCAAATTCTCGATGTTTCTTTTGCCTGTTATAATACTTAGCGTAGTTACCTTGTTGCACATCACTTGTTAACTTTGCCTCGCGGGTTGATACTTCTAACTTTTCTTTTAATTTTTTCAAATAACTCTCTACTGATCCCTTCATATTCAGAGGTAATAACGTGTTTCCAGTCCAAATTGACTTCAATATAGACAACGGACCTTTCGGCTCCCTTCCATACATTAGCAGAAAAGGTGGTACACCGGTAGTTGCATTGGGAACTTCCCGATAAGCCCATAGTAAAAACGGTATATGCCTATGCCAACTTCTTCCTTCCTCTCTAATAATGTGATGCAACATGTTCTTGAGAGTCTGGTTCCATCTCTCAACTAACCCGTTTCCTTCTGGATGGTATGGTGTCGAAAAACGTGGGCAAGCTCCTAAAATCTTCAAAAACTCTTGCGTTAAACTTGCAGTAAAATTTGTCGCATTGTCCATTACGATCACTTCTGGAATGCCTGTTCTACTGAATATTTCGAGCAGTGCTTCACATGTACTCTTAGCCGTTAGTGACTTGAGCGGGACTGCTTCCGGCCATCTAGAATGCTGATCCATCAAACAAAGTATATATCTATGTCCCTGTGACGATACTGGATCTATAGGACCAATTAGATCAACGTTTACCACTTGGAAGGGCAATTCAGGACGAGATACAGGTGTTATTGGAATTTTGTCAACCGAACGAATTACTTTTCTGCACTGACAACCATGACAAGAACTACAATATGCTTTAATCTCCTTCACCATTCCTGGCCAATAAAATGAAAACTTGATTCTCTGAATTGTTTTATGAGCTCCTAGATGTGCTCCGAACACTGATTCATGTGCAATTTCTAGTATCTTCCTCTTCCTAATTTCGGGAATCACTAACTGTTTTATCCTATTTCCGCACAACAGCTCTTCATGGTACAGGATATCGTTTTCTATCACATATCCTCCTTTTTTTAGCTTAGCAAAATTCCATGCTTCTTGAAGAGTATCGCAACTCTTTTGCTGTTTCTTGAATTTTTCGGTGTTATTTTCATTCTCCTCATCATATTCTGTCATTGTTGGCTCCTGTTCTTCCTCCTCAGTATTTACACTTTCATCTAACAATTTTTTGGGGGAATCTGATCTTAAGTTTACAGCGGCTGTAAATCTGGGATTGTATATTCTCTCTTGTTCTAACAATGCTTCATAAGTTTCAGTATCTAATAATATATCAGCGTTCAGTCTGTCCACAGTTGCCACCACCGTTTTAATTACCGGCGTAATATACCCGTTCGTTACCAAACCAATATCCACTTCTTTTAGTTCAGCCTTTAAACAATCACCAAATGCAGGTTGCAACATTATATATCCTTTGTAATCGACTTCTTTCCCTACTACACTGCTTTTAAACACGCTAATTTGTGCACCTGAATCTACTACAGCTTCATATTCTACTCCACCATAAGAAATTTTCACTATTTTAAGATCCGACATTTTTAATTGAACTGCACTGCATTTCTTATTTTCCATTAAAACTTCGCCATTGAATCTCGCTGTGACTACTTTGCTTTCATCCTCAACTACTTTGACTTCTGCCACTTGCACTTCAGATACCTTTACCTCAGCAACTTTACCCTCGGTCTTTTCTCTCCCATCTTTCTTATCCCTGCAAAATCTCGCAAAATGTCCTACTCGTCCACAATTGAAACATGTAACTGGTTTTTGGAAAGAATTTCGCTTATCGAATCCACTGCGGTTGTTAGATTCTTGTCTATATCCTTCACTCAATGTATGACATCTTCTATTGAACGTGCCAGGCTTTTCCCGATATGAATTTCTATACGGTTGAGAAGAAGTAGCTTTAGTGGCCTGATTATATTGCCTTGCGTTTTCATAATCATCTAACTTCTCAGCAAGATCGTCAACTGTTACAATTCTACCCCAATCATCAATAAAATGTTGTTGTATATCCCTGGATACTTGTTCCTTCATCTGTTCTACAATGACAAGTTGTTTCAGACTGTCAAAATTGTAGATATTTAGTCCCGAAATCCACTCATTAAAATAGTTCGCCAACTCAAATCCAAAATCTCGCCAAGTGTACTCGGTCGATTTACAATGCCTCTTAAATTTTATTTTAAATGCTTCTGGGCTCAATTTAAATCTTTTTAATAACATACTTTTTATATGCTCATAGTCATTTGCCTTTTCCTCAGGTTCCCTGGCAATCAAATTCGCCATTTCTAACGGCAATAGTCCAACAAGATTCGTAACCCAGTCTTCTTCTTTAATATGAACTCTTCGTGCTTGTCTTTCAAACAGTATTAAGTAAAAACTTATATCACCTTCTTTAGGGTCAAAAGTACGCATTAATTTTTGCAATCCAACTGGTACGTGTTCTTGTATTCCTTCATTCTGAGAGTCCATCTCTCTCCTAAAACCATTATTCCTTATCGAAGCTTCTATTCTCAACTTTTCTAATTCATATTCTCTTTCTTGACGCTTAATTTCATCTTCTCTTTCTTGACGCTTAATTTCATCTTCTCTTTCTTGACGCTTAATTTCATCTTCTCTTTCTTGACGCTTAATTTCATCTTCTCTTTCTTGACGCTTAATTTCATCTTCTCTTTCTTGACGCTTTATTTCATTTTCTCTTTCTTGGCACTTTATTGCTTCTCTTTCACTTACTATTCTGTGCAGTAATTCTTTCGTGAACGCCTCATCATACTCTTCACTTGCTAATATCATATTTTTTAAAGCAGAAACTTTCATTTCTTCCGTTACAGTTTCTCCTAATTCTTCCGCCAAACACTTCAAATCTACCTTCAAAGCTCTTCCTAAAAACGCCATTTTATCAACCGTTGGATATAACTGGAATTCACAATCTTCAAAACAGTTTCGATGTCGCCAAGCTTCACAACAGTTCGCAATTCTTATTCTTGAACCAATTCGAAATCCTCAATCTTCAAAACAGTTTTAAATCCTTAATCTTCGAAACGATTCGAAATCCATTTCGGTTTTCTCGCACAAATGTCAGCCGTGAACCCAATTCATACTAAAGAAAAAACTAAACTCATCAGAGCAACATCAATTCACCATTTTATTCCAGAGAAATCCATCTACTACATTCTTTTGGCTCCTTGCCAAAGACAAGATACACAAGCAGCTCGTTTAAACCATTACATCATGACGTCACCAATGAGTAATATAATAAATTTACCGCGTGACCCTGACACATACCATGGCACGCTCATGCCTGATTCAATATGCAAGGCAAACACTTTGAATATCTTCCTTTTTAAATATTTGCAAATACTTCTGTTGATGTGTCTTATACTGCTGTGACGTCATACTTGTTTTTTTTTGTTTTGTTTTTTGTATTTTTCTCGTAAATTATGGATCGCACAGGTACAGCTCTTTGGTAATTTTTTATGCACTTCTTACAAGGAATCTGGATGAACTGAATTGGACGCTATTTTTGGGACAACCTGTAAAAAGTTGTCAAAATTGAGGAGAGAGAGAAACAGGATAAAATAGTAAACACACTCTCTATTCATAATTTATGTATTGGTTTCAGGATAGATTATCAGTACTTAACGAAAGATAATATTTTTTTGTTTATTTACATTAGAATCAGAGAAATCAAAATTATGCATTTTGAGGTAAGAAAATGTCACTGAATAAGTTATAAAGAAAACGTTTTATAAGCACATAAATGCAATCAAATGTAAATCAAGCAAAAATTAAGGACATAAAAATATATTTTGTGAAATTTTAATTATAATTTGAGTGAATATCTAACCGTATTTCACGTTTGCTTACAAATATAAACAAAAACTGTGATACATTGTGTTCTTGAAAGTTAAAAAAAATACTTATCATTCACATGAAGCTTTGAAATAAGTCTGAAAAGCTGAAATATAAAATTAGACTGATAGATATTTTTGTTTTTTTAAAGTATAATCGAACATAATTTAAATTATTTAGACTGTAAAAACATATAAGAATTGTTTCATAAATTAAGTATAACTTGAAAAGATGAAATATTTATGACAAACTGCATGAAAAGAATAAGAATAAATTCTTTATAGATAAAACATAAAAAACCCAACACACAGCGTACGAAATAAAAGTATACATATTGTTTTCTTTAGCGAAAAGATAGCAGAGCCTAAGTAACTACGAAAACAAAATAGTAGGGTAATGGAATGACGACATATAAATAAAATTTGTAATTGCATTGCCCTATAAAATCACCCATAATGGACCCATAACAAAATAAGACATTTTCGTCCTTCATTGCATATAAAGCTTTTGCATTAAGAAAAAGCCATTTTCAAAGAAAATGAGCCAATAACAACTTCCTAAATGAATGGATATGAAAGTGAAGCAGCAGTTGAAAGGCATAAGAAAATTTCCGTCAGTAATGTCTTAATCCATATTTCGATGAAACACAATGAAAACAATATAACACTATGTCCACGATCTAAAATAATGTTTATTAATAAATGTTACAATGTATATCCAAGAACTTTTTCATGACCCTAAAAGTCATAAAAGTTTCATAGAATTGAATAACGTTTGTTCTGGAATGGGCGTAGTTTTAATAATGGTGAAAGAAACATTGTAATTAATTTCATCAATGCTTTTTGTATAGATAAGAAAGGACGAAAATATTTAATATTTGCTAAGCCTGAATGCCAATAAATGCTGAAAAAAAAAATGAATTGCTACCGAAGTGAAAAGTTCTATTTTGGATCTTGAAGGCTTAGTTTTGTGAGTCTGTGTGATGAGTAAAAGAAGTCAGAAGAAAATTCTAAAAAAATTATTGCCTAATTTTTATTTTTATTCTATAAGAAACCGTTATTAAAAGACGAAAACTGAATATACGAGTATACAGTATGGAAAAGAAAACATAAAGTACTTAAAAGAGTTGGAAGAAATAGAACACACATTCTATGATTTTGTTATGTTGGAAAAATATTTTTTATGAGTAATGAAAATGTTGCAATATCATTGAATTTAATTATAAAAAGCTACATTTTCTTAAAAAAATCAATCTTCGGCTTGAATGTCAAAATTTAAAAATTGCACGCAACTTCATTAATTTGCGAAATTTATGTTAAATTCTGTAATATAATTAATTTTTTGATAAATATATATATTTTTAATTCATTTGGAAACCTAAATTTAATACATCTAAATTGCAACGGTTCTAAATTCTTAAGTGGATGGTGACTGGGGATGAGAAACGAATCACACACAACATTGTGCGAAAACGATCGTTGTCAAAGTGCGGTGAAACTGCTCAAACAGTATTCAAACCAGGAATGTCTTACTGTGCATAGTGGGACTGGAAAGGAATAATTTATAAAAGTGGTTTCCATATGACCAAACTCTAAATTTGGATTTTTACTATCAACATCTGGACAATTTGCAGCTAGCGATTGACCAAAAACGATCAGAATTGGCCAATGATAGAGGTCTTGTGTTCCATAAGGACAACTTCAGGCAACACACGAATATGGTGACTCGCCAGAAACTCCAGGAGCTTCGTTGGGATGTTTTGATGCATCCACACATAGTCTGGCCATGGAATTATATATATATAAGCAATTACCATGTTTTTTGTATTATAGAACATCCTTAGTGTTAAGAAACTTTCATCAAGAGTAGATTGTAACAATCGATTGCTAAAGATTTTCGTAAATACGGATGATGACTTCCACGAGAGAGACCTTGTGAAGCTATTTTTAAAGTGGCAACAAACTATAGAACAAAACGGTGCGTATTTGATCAGAATTAGTAATCAGAAACAAGTTAAATAAAGTTGTCGCGAGTCCATCAACCGTGGGTGTTGGAGGATTCGAGTAAAGATCAGCCATTTTTCAATTAACACAATTTTATTGCCTATAACACTTAACAGACTTAATCAACTTAATTGAGAATACACTTAAATCACTAAACCCGAAGAGCAATCAAAATTAATAAATTAATTATAAAAGAAATAAGAGCACTTATCTCCTATCCTGAGTACTCTTGCTTCAAGAATTGATTAATTTGTTGTTCTTGAATTAACTATACGACCACCGGTCGCTAACGCTATGCTTTCTTTCATCTCAATCTTCAACCATCTTCCTGCCTATTACACGACCTGCACTTAAACAGAAGCTCCAGTTTACGTAAAACCAAGTCTTCTCTATGGAAAGCGGTTTTCAACTGAAATCACAGTTAAAAAGATTATTTAACCCAAGAGGATTAGTAGAAGAGCAAATAGACCCGTTAAAAATTCTTGAAGTTCATGCAAAAATGATGAATTTTTCCTCGCAACCTAATATTTATCTAAACTCGTAGTAAAAGTCGTTCAGTATTTTGAACATAAGGAAAATAGCTTTTTTTAGGAAATAAAAAACGTAATAAATAAAAGTAAGAATGTGTGTATGCTTTAGAGTATCTAAGTAGTAGTGTGGTTTATTATTTTAATAATGAGTCATGGAGTGTACGATAAAAATGTATAAATTTTAATGAATATTTTGCTATTTTGATTATAAAAGGGACAGTACATTATTTCTCTTGTGCATGAAATGAGAAACGTATCCTTAGCATTTTGATACTACTCTGCATATCTCAAAACATTTAATCATGTATTATTAAAAGTAAATACAAAACTAGTACACTCTTATTATTTCCGAAATACAGATTGACAAATAAAGACAGTGAACTTCAAAGTACCCAAATGAACAAGCTAAAAGAAATTGAAATTTTTTGAATTTAATGCTTAAAATTAAGGATATGAAGTTTTTAATTCGATAATCAAATTGTTTTCTTAATTTAAATTGTATAGTTTTCGAATTAACTGAAAACATCAAATCTATTTTCAGTGAATCATTCCGATCGATGATTTCATCAGATCGAGGCCCACGAAATTTATCGTGGCAAGTTTTTACGCCTGCCGTTAGCCACAACGTGGAGCCCCATGCAGGTGACAGTACGATTTGAGCTCCGTTCCACCTCAATTTTGAGGGAAAACTTGTCAGGAAGCCTCCCACCATTCCACGAGAGGACTTGAGGCTCAATGGTTTTTTTATGGTACCACCTGTCGCACAGGCACTATGCATTTCCAAACATCCATGCCCTCTCCGGGATTCGAAACCAAGCCCTACGCTACCGCAGTTAGCGTCACTAACAGCTATATCATCTGGGCGGCTATTTCATATACTACTCCAAGTAATAGAAATCATCATGGGAATACATCTGGAAAGTAGCTCAAAAATACATTACACTGTACGGAATGATTCATAAAAAAAAGTTTTCCATTTCCTTACGCTGTACAACAGTGACAAAGGTAAGCACCACCTCAATGAATCAATAAGGTAGATATACTCTTTAAGTTTGTACCTGTCCCCTGACGGAGGTGACGTAGCAATAGCTTGCGTGTCATGTGACTAATCAGTCAAAATGACGGTGTTAGCAGTGGTAAAAGCTTTTCTTGTTCTTGAATTTAGCAAAATGTCACGAAAGCCACATTTTAGAAAGGTTTCCTCAGTTGCAAGACCAACACTTACAACTTCATTCTCCAATTGGATGGTAAACCACCACACTGGTCGGCCTACGTGCGAGATCACCACACTGAACATCTCCCCCTCACCGATGGATTGGACGAGTCACGGGCTACAACATGCCACCTACCCAATGGCCATCTAGAAGTCCTGCCTTAAAACTTTGTGATTTGTTCCAATGGGGATACGTAAAGGTAACGATATTCGCCCCTTCCCTTTTTGTTGACCTAGTAGAGCTGAAACAGCGTTTTACAACCACTATCGATGGACTTGATTCAGATATCGTAAGGCGTGTTTGGGCTGAAACGGATTACTGGCTGAATGTGTGTCGTGTGATTAACGGTTTACACATAAAAATTCTCTGACTATCTCTAAAAAAACTTCAAATAATCCCATACAATTCTTTTACAAGTAACATATAATATCATAAATTATTTAGGATTTATAGTGCATTGAAACTGTATACTTCATTATAAATTCATCCTGTATCATTACAGGCGTAATGTAGTTCTGAACTGAATAATCTATTACACTTTAAGCATGGGATATAATCAGGTGTGAGTGAAAGCTCTTTTCGCTAGGCAAGTATAATTTTCAGTCAAATTGACGTTGCATATAATATAGAAATGACAAAAATCGTTGTCCAGTAAAATGTGCAGGGACCTTGCATTCCAATGTATTGCCTTACAATGGATTTTCTTGCGAGGCTTCTTTTTAATATTAACTTGGTTTAGGGTTTTAACGAGAATGGTTGATAAGCAATTTTACTCAGGATAAGTGATATGCAGATGGTAGTTGTTGTGTGAACAGGTAGAAATAGAGAAAGAGCCAGATAAACAGTAATTCAAAGCTTTGACGGTATACCTAGTTTATTGCTTACAAAATTAGTAAAATTATAGGACAAAAGTATGAACAGCTTTTGGTCAGTGTCTGACCAAATTGTTATATAAACAGCCTGTGATTTAACATCAGTCAGTATTGAAGGACAGTAACTAGACATTCGTTACATTTAGACAAGTAAAATTTTAATTATTTAAAATTAAATATTCGTACCTAACTTGTTCTCATACTTCGAGCAAGAACAATAAATAAACCAATCAGTAGTTTGACTTCGTAGCTTTGACTAAAAAACGAGGACACCTGATCTCTGACACTACATTCTTCAAACTCATATCCCAAGCCAACGTGAAGGCTTCAAGGTCCGTGAAGTTTAACGTGTTGTTGTTGTTGCTTATGCCCCCTGATCGACAGTAACATCAGATCAAGGTCCACGAAATTCATCGCGGCTAAGGGCTAGAATTTTACGCCTGTCGTTAGTCTAAGCTTTTGAGGCCCCATGAAGGTGACAGTGCAATTTTGCTCGGTAAAACACGATAGATGGCGATACCATTCGGACCCACTGATTTAATGATCACGTTCTCCGTATATACTCGGTGGGCATTTAGTGGCATCGGCATCGAACCCAGACTTTCCTGTCTGGAGTCCAATGCTCTAACCACTAGGCTACCCACGGCCCAATTTAATGTAAATCAATCCATCAACACGGAGGTTTTTCAGTGATTCGATCCCAAGACTCTACAGAAATACTCTCAGGCACGAGTTCGTGATCTTACCCACTCGGCAACCGCGGCCACCATACATTTAAGACTGTCTTCGGCAAATGTATGAAGGCCTAAACTAAACTTGAAGTACATTTTTAGAAAGAAAAATGCCTCAATTTTCGTTCAATTTGGCAACATTGCAAACAATACATTTGTTTATAATATAGTACCTTTAAAATTTAAAAATATTGCATAAATAATTATTTTACGTTTTAACATGTAAAAGGATATTTCATGTAACATTACGATGTAGAAGACAAAATAGGAAACACATTTGTGCCATAAAAAATAGGTCAACTTGGATAAAAATGAGGAGTACGATAAAATATGTTGGAAGCACTCTATAGGATAGCAAAGTCAGAATATGGTGTTATTTTTGGAATATTTTTTATCTAGAAAAAACCTCCAAATCTGGGTCCTATTCTTTAACATTACACGAAGACAGCCTAACAGAAGAAAAATCAAAGCAGCATTTTTACAGATTCCAAGATCGGTTCAATAAAAATCCCATTTGTTCTACAAACGTTAAAAGTAAACACCAACCTATTTTTTAAAAGATAATCCATGAAAATCGTGAACAATGAAGTTCAATTCCTTATAATAAAGCGCAAACAAAGCTTTTGGAAAACTTTCTGTCTTTCTCTTTTTTTCCCACAATGCCAAGGAAGAAAAATCTACTTCAGTTCTTTTGCGGACAACATTTGAACTCCTGTATATTTTTTCTGCTTAAGCTTACGAAAAATACTGTTTGTTCTGAAATCTCCCATGATTTCCAAAGAATCATTTGTAGCAACAAAATGATTTTTTGAACCTTTCTGCTTTTCTATATCGCGATGAAATACCTTTCGATGGAGTTTTTTCTGAGAAAAATGAAATTAAAGTGAAGATTTTTTTAAATGCATTTTTTATTAAAGAGTGGATCTATATATGATTAAATGTCTATAAGTAAACAAATAATAATATAAAGTAAGGAAACATAGTATAGTCTTCTGTTCAAGTGTATAAATAATTTTTTTTCTGTACAAATACTATGGATATGAAAGTGGAACGCTATTTTGAAAAATCCTTTTCAAGTTCATATTTTGTCTCTTTGTCAGTTTTTTTAAAAGTGATGATAAAATGAAGGAACAAAAAATATTTCGAAAGGAATTTTTAATATTATAAAAATAAATCTTGAATTCAACAAATATGTAAAAAAAATACGTGACGTTTAAAGTTTTAAATAAAACTTTATTTCACTTTACAGTTACTATTACAGTTATAAAAATACAGATACAGTGACAAAAGTAATTTCATAGTTAATATTAACATTCTTTTGATTGATCTTGTTACAACTTATATGCAAATTATAATTGAAAAGTACAATAGTAGAATTATGATCTTCATATAACAAATGTAATTTCATTATGTAATATATATAAAATATATATATATATATATATATATATATAAATGTGTGTGTGTTCTGTAAATGATTTAAAGATAAACACATTAACCTTGTATGTCT
>BMAO01009433.1:0-44862 GCA_019973975.1 Trichonephila clavata
GTCAGCTACGCTAGAAACTAATCATTTTACAAAAAAAGGTTTATATGAAGTCTTAAAAAAATAGGTGGTGGGTTGACATACCCTGCGCGTAAAGTGCCGGGTTAATTATATATATATGTATAAAGTATTTTTCAAATTCTGTCCAAATGCAGCAACGGATATGGGAGCGGTTTGTCCGGCCCTATAACAGCCTCTACTTTAGAGTACCAAACCAATCTGCCAATTTGATTCAGCGTGCCACTAGGACATTTTTGAAACAATTTGATTCCCGCGATAATGCATGCAGAGTTGGAGGATATAGGTCAATAATACAGGTTTACAATTTTAATAAACGCATTAATTTTGCATCATTTAAAAAAATTTCTTAGCCTAAAAATAAACAGCATACAATGTAACTCTTCAGCAAAAAATAAAACAAATAATAAATAAATGAATGTAATAAAGTAAATTGTACATATATTACGCATTTTTAAACATTTATTAAGATAAGAAATGTGCAACATAAGACACGCAGCAAGTATTTCCCTTCTAATTATAGTTAACGAACTTATGCTTGAATCGGTCTACTTTCATACCTCAAAATCAGGGTATAATGTATGACTTTCAATTTGACACGATTCTAAGCATTCAGTTGTTAAGTAATTTCTTTGCATATTTGGAATGCTTTTCATGTGATAGGAAACATTTTTACTTGTATAAGTAGAATCAAAAGCGGAAAGCAGAGTACTTGATATGCTTTCTCTTCAAACAATTAAATCTCTTTAGACATTCAATAATTTACAAAATAGCTATAAATTTATTTTTAGTCATCTTTCAGTTTTTGGTAATTCCGTAAACGTTCATAATTCTGAAGATGTCAATCAAATAAGCTCCATTATAAATTTATCAACTTGCCTCCACTGAAAAATTAACAAATTTATGGAGTAGTGCCGAGTGCCACTTCAAATTGTACCACATGCCACAAGTGGCACGCGTGCCACAGATAGCCGACCCCTGCTATATGCTGTTTCTTACATAGAAGAAGTTTTAAGAAGTTACTGGGACTAACTTGTCAGTCTTCTCGGCTGCTACTGATAGGGGGCCGTTGAGATCCAGCACGGAGTTCCAAACTACCATCCGAGCTTATTAATTCGATATTCTGCTAACAGTTAATGGATTTCGACCGACACGAGTAGCAATACTGCAATACGATAAACCACAATTCCCGGTACGCTACAATTAAACCTCTATCAAAGTTAGAAACGTGTTGATACACGCTTCTGCTTCTTACACCAGGCATCACATCACCTTTTCACCCGGTAACAGCGTTCGATTGCAATTTGTGTATGAGAAGCAGACTGAACAATTTCCTCATTTAAACACATTGTAGATCGCTACCGGTGCCTGCTTTTTTGAATACGCTGAAAAGCTAATCATTTGCATATCTTAGCATCTTCTTCATGCCATTTAAATTTCACGTCTGTAGCGTGTTGCCTTCTAGGTGTAGCAATTTTAATGGCCATTAGTGTATAAATTATACCCGAAGTATACCAGACGTTGTCCAGTCGTCACACAAATTGAAGTGTTTTCATTAAGGGTGAATAGGCAGTGACATGTTTTCTAAAAGCTAATTCATTGGATGTTTATTGAAAACTCTAAATTCTGTTTCAAGATCGATACACAGATATAACGTACTTATTCAAGGTGAAAGAAAATTAAATAAGTGGAACATTAAAACGTTAGACCACAAATCGTTACTTAATAATACAAAAAAACAGGCCTAAAATGATAATTCTGAAGCGGACCGTTGGAAACAACTATTAGAATTCCCAAGCAATCAATCGGTTGTTGTTGTTGTCGTGTTCTTCCCGCAGGGAAGGAATGAAAGTTGCCATTGCCTGTGAGACACATACAGGTTGGACTTCTTAACGATAGATGGCGACACCACCTATCTCCAACTCCACAATTTTGGCATGGAACTGAAGGGGAGAGAAAATATTCTCCAGCCCCTGCACTCATGGTTTCTGCTGGCGACCGCCCACAAGACATTCGGACCCACTGATTTAAACGAGCACATACTCCGTCCATACTCGATGGTATTTAGTGGCATCGAGCATCGAACCCAGGCCCTCCGGTCTGGAATCTGATGCTCTAGCCACTAGGCTACCCACGGCCCAATCAAGCCGTGGAAAACAGTAATTAGGACCCTGAGTGTGGCCCTGTATCAGGAGTTGTGAAATTCTAGGCTAACTGTCATCGTTCTTTTGTTTAAAAGGACAGTGTACAAAATTTAAAACAAGATCAGAACAAAACTGTATATTCGTGACAGTTACATGTACATAAATGGACTCTCCTTTACATGCATCCATATTTTCTTTGATTGGAAATGTTTTATTATCCTGATTTTGCTCTATTCCTAGAATCAAAGAATATAAGAAATAGTTGGTTTGTCTTGTAAGATTTTATCAAAACGATATAACGATATGACATTTGAATAGGAACCTCACATGCCAAGTACATCACGAATTCTAGTACAGTGTACGCAAGTCAAAGATTAAATGCAAAATAAAACTTCATGAACCTCCACCAAGTCACTCGAACGTCAATGCTATGATGCCTTCAAAAGGGTAACCAATAATAATTATTTTCCGGTAGCAAATAAGTCCACTTTCTATAAAAAACAAAATAAAACTTTTTCATTTAAGAGAAATCATATACGTAAGATTTCAAAAGACACATTTAATTTAGAAAAAATAAATAAAACATATAAATATTTTAAGAAAATTAAATCGGTTAAATAAAAAGGCTGTAAAATTATTTTTATGTTTTCGATGACAAATCATTAATTTTCTCAAACTCTGTATCAATTTTTAAAGAATATTTAACAGTGATACACTACAAACATCAAAGGCATCATGAATGTCTTGTAATAATATAACAATATGTAAAAGTAAGGATTTAGGAATATGTGATTATACGACATTTCTGAAAATTTTTCATTAACATTTTGTATGTTCACATGCAAACAATATTTCTAAAAGTATCAGATCTCAAAATCTTTTTAAGCTGGTCAAAAGGATTTCTAAAACAGTAAATCAAAACTGTTTTTATATTTTTAAACATAATTATGTATTTTTATGTATGTAACCAGCTTTATGCAACGACAAATGGTATTGCACATCTGAATTATCTGCAGGTACCATTCATTCAGAAAATTTTGAATACTTAAGTTTAAAAACTTATCTGTACTATAAAGAAACATTTATATTTATACTGAAGTGATATTTTTTTCAAATATATTTAGTTTTTTTTTTAAAAAAAAACTTTTGCCTATCCTCACAGAATTTATTCAAATTTGTCACATGTCTCTTTAGCTAAACGTTTTTGTAATGTTTTTCAAAATATCACTTCAGTATGCACAAACATACTTAACCCGTTAACGCCCAAATTATTTCAAAATCGAAATTTTTGAAAAATATTTTTAAGTTACATTTCATATATCATAAATAGAGTAATTATGAAGTTGTATCCATTTCCGTAATTAGCAGCTGAGATAATAGGTGATCTATAAATAGATCGCTGGGTGCTTATGGTAGTAAAAGACCAAGTAACTTTCTTGTGGTTTTATATTTAAAAAATTACAAATTTAGGGGGGGGGGGGAATGTAAACTTTTGTGAATTTAAAAACAACTTTTTTTTATCCAATAGGCTGCGGATTGGTATTTTTACCATTGCAGACCTAGTACATCCCAAGAGCTGGTATCACTCTTTAGTGCGGCGCCGTGTAGGCGGATACCAATTGCCGCAGGTAATTTTTGACGCCCAGTTTCTTCCACAGAGGGAGGAACCTGGGCTCTGACGATGCGAACTTGTACCAGGAATTTTAATTTTTACCCGAGAGCACCCAAGCCAAACAGACACTCTAGGGATCTTTTAACATGCCGCATAATCATACGACATGGCCGCTGTCGATTTTCTGCATCACGAAAATCCACCGACTTGGGCCGGGGTCAAACACCACAACCTTGAATGCAGAAGGCCAGCAACAAACCAATCACGCCCACCCAGCCGGCTTTAAAAATAACTAATGAGATTTAAAAGAGAAAATATTATTTTACTGATCTAAACTTACTTAGTTATAATCTTATACAACTGATTTGTAAATGTTATGTATGATATAATGGAAAACATTTCAGGTAAAGGTTACATTACATTTTGTACAAAACGTAAGATTTACATTTTTGAAACTGGCATCTTCTTTGGTTTTGGTCTTTTTTCTATAACACGGTACTGTCTATCTAAATGCACAGAGTCTATTACGTTTGATCTTGATGACATCATCTGAGGTCTTCCAATGCCTTTCTTAGAATTTATTCCTCGTTTGAGGTACGCAACGGCGATATATCTTCGGATGTGTTTTATACTTTTTTATATTTCTTCCATGGGTACACAAATTTCTACATTACCAGACAGATCTTTTACCGATGGAGTAGTCATTTCATTCATCATCAAAATAATCTTCGTCCGTTAACTCATCCACATCCGGTGGTAAAGCAATTATATCAGACTCTATTTCCTTAGAAAACATATATTCTAACGATTTTTCGACGGTGTGAAACACTTTACGCCGAGACATTTAGGAAGAAATGAAACGGGAAAAAGGAATGATATTAGTTACCACTAACGCTTTATAGATCACCATGTTTAAACTTACATTTTGTCGTAGTCACTCACTACCCCTATGATTATTAACTCCCCTTTGCATATTATTTAAATTCGGGTATGTTGGATTCATAATTAACGACTACTTAATTAATAAACCAATATTATTTATTAATCTTTCTTATCAGAGAAATACACAAATATTAATCAAACTTTAAGAACAACAAATTACAGTGGAGTGCGATCAGAATTCAATTATGAACGACGGAACACTAACTGAAACTACGGAGAATAACGCATACAATCAAACTACGCATTTATATCTAATTTATGAAAATTACAGACCTGATATCTTTTTAAGGCAGGGTTCATTAATACTTGATGGATCTAAAGAGCGGCTTCAATCCTTGATATCTTCAGTTCCGTCCGAACCTAATTAATGAACCTTTTTCAATAATCTTCCTCCGGCGAACAAACTTCACTAGTTAAACTAATCTCTCAGAATCACCTTCTTAATCAACCTCGTAGTTATCTCCTCTATCAAACCACGTAGTCATCCTCATCTCTTCATTTCATTTCTCCCTTTTATATCTTTTTCGAACTCGCTAAACCCGAAACTATCTTGTTTGCATAAGTCACACTTTTGGCTCTCGGCGGGGATTGGTTAAAATAAATAAAGTCTTTAAAGATGTGAGAGAAGGTTAGTGAAACGCGTAAGCACCCGTCACAATTTTATTAATAAAAACAGCTATTTTTCTAATATAAATACGCCAGAATAATTAAAGAGGTATTGGAAATGTAAAACTCATGAAACAAGTATAATTTACTTTTAATTTTTTTTCTGTTGGTACAAAATTGAAAGCTGCACTTTGAAATTTCAAAATGGCGAACATCAGACGCTAGCTGCTGGACTACTGTGGGAAAGAATGCTTCAAATCTCATTTAGGGGTATGGCCACATGTGTAAGGAAACCTGCCAATGACAATACGAAGTAATTAAAAGATATCGTTTTGACTGGGAGTTCTGAGTGGGAGGTGATCTATAAATAGATAACTGGGCGGTAGCGGGTTAAGAAATATATAATGTAAGCTTTCAGTATATTCACATACAGTAAATTTAGAAGAATTTCATATTTAAAACACAATTTTAGAAATATAATTTTTAGAAAACTGTCGTTTTTATAAAAAAAAATCTTACCTTGTCAAACTGAGTATTCTATAAATATTGATTTATTCTTCATCATTTAATAATTCTAATTTAAATCACACCAACTATCTAACTATAGATCCCACTCCAAAACTTGACAGTTAATCGTACATTTATACTGTTATCTAAAGTTAATTGCGTATGAATAAATAAAAAGAAGACTTTCAATTGTTTCAGGATATTTAAAAGATAAATATCTGTCAAAATTGTGCGTGACCCACAAGTTGATTTTTTAAAAGTCTTTTTGACATTCTAATTGAAAATATGGCATATGTGTTATATCCCTAGAAAGTCCATGAATTACAGATTTCACAAATATGAAAAACTGAAAATCGATCATTTCAAGATTTTTAACCAACTGACTGGCCTTAAACGTGGTTTTAAAAAGGTAATATTTTCATTGTAGTTATGTAGATAAGTACATATTCAGTATTTATTATTAAATTAAAGTTAATATCGTGTATAAGTATTTTTTAGCTCATCCCACATACGCCAATGGATAGACTGCAACACCTTGGAAAAGTAAGAAGCAGCTTATATCCTGGAAAAGTCTGCCAAACCCTGGTGCAGAATTATATTTTACAACTAAACATATTTTTTTGATTTATTCGATTGTCGGGAACAAAAAACAACAAAAAATAAATTTTTGAATAAATAATTAAGATTAATAAATAAAAAATTACTAATATTAAATACTTAATTACATTTTACATACTATATACATGAGACTATAATGAATCGGAAGAAAATGAAGCTTTATGAGAGGGAGGGTCTGGACCCGTGGATCCCTCCCCCGCTTTTGTGTGCACCATTGACCCTGGTGGACCGAAACTCCTTGAAAATATCAGAAGTAGCCCGCACTCTGGAAAAGTCTGCCCACCCCTACTTTAAATACTTCCCAAATGTTAAAGCTTTTGCAAATACATCAACCATAGATAAATATGAACTTCAACTCTACGTTGAAGCTTTTAAAGATGAGTTTTCTAGGAGATGCAAAGAGACTTTGAAGCTTGTTTTCCTATATTTTCCTTCCTAATCAAACTTGATTTAATAAAACTGTTAATAATCTCATTCGATTTGTCAGTTTTTGAATGAATGAAAGTTGATAATTTCGAAATGAAATTGAATTAATATCGTCAGAATAATGGAAAGCAAAATTTACGGAGTTGCGGAAAAATCTGGGAGGTAACTCTAGCAATAAATCGACAGCTATTTTAAATTGCTGAATGTCATTGCCAGAACGATTTAATTTCTTGAAAAAAATAGCATATGCTCATCTTTCCGCTATTAATTCCACATATCTATGTGAACGAATTTTTTCTTATGAAATATATTTTGAGTCTACTAAGAAATAGTTTAACAGCTGAACATTCAGAATCCTGTGTGTCAAATTGAAAGTCACAACTTATACCCCTGATATTGTGACATTAAGTAAAGATCTGCAAAGTCAAGATTCACGTTAAAATTTCAATTTTTTATTTAACTATGTTGCATGAACTATTATATTTTATGCTGTTTAATTACTAAATTTATAAATATTTTTAAAAATGTATTATACATGCGCAATTTTAAATTTTATTTATATTGAAGATAGTCATATTTTATGTTTCTCCTTATTTTAATAAAAATTCTTAAGAGATACATATTTATGTGTACAGTTTTAGTTTGGTATTTACTTTGAAAGAATAGTTATATTTTATACTGTTTATTTTTATGTCAATAAATATCTTTAAATGATGCATAATTAACGTGCAATAAATCTGTAAATCTATACTTTTGACCTCTATTTACTAACTCTGCATGCATTACCGTGGGAATCGAATTGTTTTCCTATTGCTTGACACGCTGAATCATGTTGGCTTGGCACGGCACAGCTGAAAGGTTGCCAAACCCTGGTCTAACACTTCTTTAGGAAGGAAGACAGGCTTTTCGTAACTAACTTCGAAATTCTTTCTTTATCATTTTGATTAAAAAACACTAACAAAATAAAAATAGAGGAAAGAGATTTAGTACAATAAATCTCATAAATATAGATTTTAAAACCTGACAATTATTTCTGCATATCTTTTTTACTTCCAAAAATTAAACTGTCGCATTTTGTTTTTCAAAAAATGTAAAAGAAACTCACGTGAGCCCTTTTTAACTCCATTCACGACGGAACTTTTATCTCACACTTCTTTTTATGCGGTTCCGCTTTTATTCCAGTCGGCCAGCACCGAAAAAGTTTTTCACTTTCCTACCAAGTTGACTAAGTTATTTCTGGGAAATTTTTGCCCTGTTTTTTTGTCCTTTCACGTTTTTTTTTTTTTTTTTTTTTGCTTTTTCCCCTTTTCTGAGCACAACTAGTTTTTACCGTTTGGCTCCGCACTTACTTTTACTACTGAATGCGAGCACACTACATGTTTAGTGGAAG
Source organism: Trichonephila clavata (assembly GCA_019973975.1). Classification (NCBI taxonomy): domain Eukaryota; kingdom Metazoa; phylum Arthropoda; class Arachnida; order Araneae; family Nephilidae; genus Trichonephila; species Trichonephila clavata. The sequence continues at coordinate 8,261 of BMAO01009433.1, forward strand.
TTAAAGAATATGTGTTTTTTCTTTCTAAATGCTGTGCGTGTTATTAAAAAAATGTATTTTTTACATACGGTTAATTATTTAATTATAAGTATATCATATCGTTTGAAACTGAATGAATAATTCCATTTGAATAAAAATGATTTTTATTACTAGGGCTTTTGAAAAAATTGTTTGTTTGATTTTGAAACACAAATTTTGTTAACTAAAATATAGAATGGAAAAATATAATGCTGCAGCGGTTTCCTACTTTTTGTTTCGAATATTGTTTACGTATTTTTTTTTAATTTCTTAATTTTGGCAATTTTCAATTTACTTGCTCTGAAATTGTGTAAATTTTCTTTTGTGCATACATAATTTTTTTTTAAAAAAATAGTAAACCAATTTCTTATTTTAACCTTGTGACGGATCTATACGCGTCTATGACTAACCCCTTGGGGACATTTCTGGGGAAATAATTTTACCAACCAACTTTCACCGAAGAAGGAAAACGTGATTATGCAAATTAAATATATTATATATATTCTGTATTCACGAGTTTTGCGAGTTAGTTGGTCAGTAGAGGATCGTGAATTTATTAAGTGTAAATCTAAATTTATAAAAGTATCAATTGAAGAATTCCAAGAGAGGATCACTCGGAGATGATCGAATCCAGTTAAAGATTACCGTTCAAGACCTCAACACTAGGACTTCACAAGAACACAGGTGATCCTTATTTAAATAGAAGTTTAGCTTATTAGTGACCGCGTAGTTGATATTGAGCTTGTATAGGTTATCGTGGAATCAGCTGAGTGTCCATAAATATTATCCCCAGGAGTCTCAAGTTCGCGCTCTGCATAATGATCAAATTTCTTAATTGGATTATTACTGTGCTTGCTTGATATTTTGTGTCAATAAAATAATTAGAGTGAATCCATGGCGACTGATTTTTCAGTTCTTCCCACACATCTAGCAGCGTCCGAGAGTAGATAAGGGAGATTAGAGGGAAGCAGGAGCCGACAAGCATTACAACCTTTTATAGTGCCATTTTTTTAGCAATACTATATTAAAACATTTTTTGGGATTGAGATTGATTCATAAAAAGAAATTCATATAGCTTATTCCTTGGAATTAATTTGATTCTTAAGACCATTTTTTTTCTTGCTCGAGGTATGTTTTTCTTCACCCATTGGAAACTATTTAAAGGGAAAACATATTTTGTTTTGCATATTTTTTGTATCGCTTTATATAAATTATATATATTTTGTATACAAACATTTAAGAATTCATATTTATTACTTTCCATTAAATTTTAGAAAGCAGAGATCAGCACATAGTGAGACTTTCTAAATTGTACAGCAATAACTCACTCGCATTTTCACAAATCTCTTCAATTCGTCGTTTTTTTTTTTTTTTTTTTCATTACTGAAACTCATGTAAAATTAATGGCAGAGCTTGGTAAAATTGGTAATTTGATGGAAGAAGTATTCGATCCTGCCAGGTAAATAAATTTAGAAGCGAATAACGAGGACACTCAAGAACTGTGCTGGATTCTTACAATTAGGACCTGGCAATGGTTGACCTCTTAGAAATGAAAGGGTAATACATTGAAGAGCTTGAGTCTTTAGAACCAGTTCAATCAAAAGATCAAATGCCGGTCGGTAATTTGACAGAAGGCCTCAGTTTAATTGAAAAGGGTGACACATTTTAGAAAATCCGTACTTCAAAGAAGAGCGCATTTTCTCAACAAAACAAGGAATAAAAAAAAAATTGCCAGCATGCCGCGAGGAAATTTTACTGGAGAGAAAAAACCTTTCAGCCGGCAGACTACTTGTTAAATTTTATGATACCTTCTACATCAAATTAATTTTGTTTTTACAATTTTGTATTTGTGCTATGAAAGATTTTGCTAAACATTTTTCCTCTAAATTATTATTTTCTTTAGTCTCCATCCTCACCTAAAAATAATTTTTATGTATTTCTATGTAAATTTATACCTTGACTTCAGCGGGGTATTACTGCACACACTTGTCTCTTCTCCTGTGCTTTAGGACACGCTAAGGTAACATCTAGATGTGTTTCTGAAAAGTTGTCACCAACTTTAGTCAATCGCTCGTCATCTGGAAAAGTTTTCTTGCTGCTCAGTAAATTTAAATGTCGTTCTCTTCCCTGACGATTTGAAAATTCAAAAATCAGTAGTCACGCTACCCGAAATGCTAGAAGAACAAATCATAGGTGGGAAAATAGTTTCCCATAGATCAGGTGTGGGCATTAAGTCGATCGCGATTGACCGGTGGACATTTTGAGGTGACCGCCCGAAGATTAGCCGTTAGTAATTATATACTAAAATTTCAAGACTGGTTGGCATGCAGACTAAGTCTTCAATTGACTATAACTACGAGAACAAACTTTAGATAAAAATGCTTTATTTTTCAACGTATTGGAAGTGTCTGATAATTGCATTATTCGACAATATTATATTTGTGGCTATTATTATTATGTTTGCATCTTTCTTTTAAATGCAGTTTCAAAGGTGTGAGTTTCTTATGTAGGTAAGAACATATTCCGTAGTTATTATTAAGGTTATAATAAAATATTGTAGACCTTCTTCTTAACTCACCACACCTAAGCCAATGGGTGGACCGCAACGTATTGAAAAAATTGGAGGTTGCCCGCACCCTGGAAAAGTTTGCCCACCCCTGCCATAAATACTATTAACAAATGAGTAAAGTTGGTGGAAAGAATACATTTCACGGCCTTATAAAGGGTTAAGCAAGATTCCTGTTTCAGACACATTAAATGTTTTAAAAAGCTTTTGTTTTAAATTTATAATAAAACAACAAATAGTGTCTATTCATACTTAATATTCAAAAAGACTTTTGTTTATGTATAAACTATCTGGTATACCTGTTCTTCTCACTGGTGAATTGAAGAATAAAACAATAGAGATTGAAAGAAAAAGAATTTTGTTTTATGAGTTAAATTTAAGTGAATAGTAAATTAAACAAAAACAAATGGGTTTATTAACAGGTCTCTGCTAAAAAGAAAGAAAAAAGCTTAGATTTACAAATTTCAAATCTCTGGGTCTAATAGTTGAAGAAAGGGATTTCTTTTTATCTATAAAATTCATGTGGGTTGACTTTTGAACCTCTTTCTTATGAAATCTCTGCTCAACAAAAGTTATATGTTTTCTAAATTTCAAGTTTATAAGGTTTAGTTATTCATAAAAGGGATTTTTTATACATAGAACACCCTCGCAATTTATCTTGGATGTCATTTTCCGTAAAACCAACCCTTTCTTTGAGGACCTCTATTACATGAAAGAAACTTGCCAGCTAAATTTCAAGTTAATAGTTAGAAAAAACGGAATTCTCTTTCATCTATAAGACATCTTTCACCCCTCGCCATCTCCTTGGGGTTAAATTTTCGTAAATGTAATTCTCTTTTGTTGCTGTTCTCTACTCCTTGAAAGGAATACACCAGCCAAATTTCAAAAATTCATGTCTAATTGTTAAAAATGTGAATATTTATCTATAACGAAACTTAACCAAACTTAAGCAAGCTCTTTTGGGGGTCAATTTTGGCAAAATCCTTTTTTAGCGGATCGCTATTCCATGAAAGGAACATGCCTGCCAAATTTCAAATCTGTCGGTCTAATAGTTCAAAACCGGGAATATTTATCCTCAAAGCCAATAAAGCCCTCGCATCACCCTTTGGGGGTTGATTTTCATAAGACCCGTTCTTAGAGGAACTCTATTCCATAAAAGGATTTGGCCTATCAAAATTTAAATCTGTGGGTCTAATATATCAAAACCAAGAATATTTATCCTTTAACGTCCCTTAATCCCCCGCAATGCCCCTTAGGGGGGTCAATTTTCGCAAAACCCATTTTGTAGCGGATCTATACTCGATGAAAATAATCTGTTTGTTAAATTTCAAGACTGTATATCAAGTAGTTTAAAAATGGAAACAATTATATATAACGCCCCTTAATCCTCCGCCAACGCCACTTGGGCATATATCGAAACACAGTTTTACAGGCATGTGTCTACAATTCCCCAAAGTTTCATCGCAATAGAATGAACGGTTTAGGAAGGCATAACACACACACATTCATTGTTATTTATATATATATATATATATGCTTAAATGTCGACTATTAAATTAGATCTTAATTCAATTCCCAATTTCTATTGTGTTGTCTAATATTTTCACATGTATGATCTTATCTGTTTTATAATTAAAACTATTCAGACTTGTTAAGTTTGATTCGCGTTGTTAAGACTGAAAAGAGAAGGTAATATTTTTATTCCACTTTTAAGAAAATTTAAACGAGAGAGAGAGAGATAAACATTTGTTTTATTTTACAGTAATATTTATATTTTTTGCATTTTAATTTTCCTCCCCTTCAAACAAATTTATTATTTCCGAAGTGTTCAAAAACCTTACAAATATTTAATTAACTCTGAGATGAATGTATCTTGAATTAGGTTAAGAGTATTTAATGAAAATTTTTGATATTTATAGAATTAAATTTAAAAAGATTCCCTCGAAATATTTTTCTTTGAAACTCATTTTTAAAGTTTTTAACTACTTAAACTTTCCAAATGTATTATTTTATCTTTTTTCCAATATAAGAATTAATTATATTTCTTTTTGAACTTTATAAAAAAAATGACTCAATCCATATGTTTGCACACTGCAGCTTTTCCTTTTTTGAAGGTCACTGATATGCCACCAAGTTACAGTTCAATGGTTTCTTAAAAACCACATAGATAGCATTAGAATGAAATCAATTTTGAACCCGAAATATATGTAAGCATGTTTTGGTTGGTGAACTGAAATCCACTAGGGCACTATGAATGGAAAAAAACCCCTTTTTTCAAATATTAAACTTACAGGCTTGAAATTCGGTAAGCATCATTCTTTTGTTCAGATACTCTAAGGGCTAGTTTTGTGTAAATTGCATCCAGAGGGAAGTTACGGAAGCGTTTTAAATGAAAACTTTCCGTTTTTGAGCCATTAGATTCCCAAGTTTGAAACTTAGCAAACATGTTCCTTCTGTTCAGTAGAGATCCAATTAAAACAGAAATAAACTTCCACGAAAGGGGAGGGGATACGGAAGCCTTACAGAAAAGAAAAGAATAACTTTTTTTAACTATCAGACTTACTAATTTGTAGGTTGGTAAGCAATTACTTTTATTGAGCAGAGATCCGCTGATTTTAGATTTTGCGGAAAGTGACTCCGAAGAGGAATTGCGGGGAATTACAGGAGTGTTATAAATTAAAGAAGTTCCGATTTTGTACAATGAGATCTATAGACTTGGAGTTTTGCAAGCATGGTACTTTTATTGAGTAGAAATCTGCTGAAAATGAGGTTTAAAGAAATTGAAGGCGAGTGTGAGTGCTACAGTAAACGATAAATATAATTCTGTTTTAGAAATTCAAGTTTAGTCTTTTTAAATCAAGAGGCGACGGCGATAAGATAATTTTAATGCAATCAAAAGCATAATGCTAGTATTTACATAACAATAACCTAAAAAAAGAATGTATAGTCTTACAATGTCCATTAAATACCCAGCAAAGTGGGCATATAATAGCTAGTTGCTAAGTATTTTTTTTTTAATTTCTCCCAATATATATACATATATACATATATATATATATATATATATATATATATATATATATATTTGGACCTCTTTTTTTAGTTTATGGATAACAGTAATAAGATTATTGGAAAAAAATTAGAGTAATAAGCGATTAAGTATATAGTATTAGATTATATAACAAAACATTCCCCCCACGTTATTTATTATAACCTTTTTATAGGAAGGGTCATAGGAAATTGTTTAGAGTATATGTAATCTTGATTGACCTACTGAGCTGCTGATTAAGGCTCTTGGAAAATGAATTTCCACAGCTGTGTTTCGAAGTTTGGAAATTAATGTATTCATAAAATATTTTGGAAAAGTATTCTTTTCAAAACCCTACTTTTATACGTACATAATATTATACACAATTCCAAACTGAAAGAAGTTCAGAATAAAATTCCAAACATATTCTCGCAGAGTTCTTACAAATGAATATCATTCACGTAAAGAAAATTTTCCTAATTTTCAATTTCCTTACTTTTCCGTCAAAAATATTCAGGAAATGATTGTTCACTTATATCAAAGGAACCTCTAAAGAACGTCAAAAATCAAAGAAAAGAGTACCATCAAGCTTTCTTGGGCTGGAAATAAAGTTTTATGAACGAGGTATTCTACTTGAAAAATTAAGAAATCTGCGGAAACAACTAATTTGTCCCGGAAAGCAGAAATTATTCTCCTCAATTCGCCTGAAAATTAATAAAGGTAGACGAGGAGAATCTGAAAAGTTATTAAATTGTGAGGATTGTAGTTAGAGGAAAAAGAGAGAGAATAAATCTTTTAATCTTTGAATAATTATGAATTCTGTTGTTAGAAGCTCAGAGTTCCCAAATCGAAAGAAAGTTTCGTTATTTTTCTAACTCATTCTAGAGATATCAATTTATAATTCAAAGTTGAAGAATGTTTAGTTTTCCTGAGAATTTTTTAAAATGTATTTGTTCTATAAAGTTGAAGATTATTATTATTGTCAGAAAGATAGTTATATTTTAATGCAATGTTAACAAACAGTACACCCCATGCCATAAAAAAAGTTCATTAACTGTGTTAAGTTTCACGAGTAAGAGGATGCAATACGATTCAATTGACAAAAATCGGTCAAAAAATTAAAATGAATTTTTTTAAGCATAATTTTTTTTATATATTTTTGTATAATCTCACAAAATTTAAAAGATATAAGCTAAAAAAGTCTAGAATTTTGATAACATTTATGTTTCAAACTGCTTAATATCCAAATGAAAAAATAGCTAGTTTCTTCTTCTTCAATGGTTTGACAGTCTTGTGTGGGTCCTGACCTTCTCCAGGCATCTCTACTTTTGACAACAGTTTCGAGTTTTTGACCTTTAAAATATTTAGATCTTTTTTGACGCAGTCAATCTATCTGAATGTGGTTCAGCCCCAAGGTCCACTTCCCATGGACTTTGCCAGAAAGATTTTCTTGCAGCAACGATCTTCGTACATTCTAGCTAGATGACAAGCCCCTTTAAGTCTCTATAATTTGATAAATTTCACAATATCAGGTTGTCACTGGTCTATTCGAATGCTTCTCCCTAATTCCTTTGGGGAAAAATGGGTCTTTTATATTTCATCTACTGAAAGTCTTCCTCCGAAGAAGTAGACGTGACTATGTAAATTAAGACTTGTATAGAAAGGTTAAACTTTCGAGTTAGTGAGATGAGAGAGGCGGCTGACAGTGATTGATAAAAGGGGAAGTGAGGCGTAGATACTTCGTAGCTGATTAGTGTAGTATTCAAGTGGATGATTGGTCAATTAAGAATCAAATTAGGTTAGGTTGCTAAGAATCAGAAGATATTGCCTAGACGTAAGTTATCTGATTATTTATCTGATTACACAGATTATCAATTGACAAAAATTGGACAAAAAATCAAATTTAATTTTTTTTACCCAAAATTATTTTTTTATATACTTTTCTATATCAGTGCAAAATTTTGAATTAATCTGATCTTTTTAAGTGGGTGAAAATGGAGTTCCAAGATTCCGTTACATACAAGTGAAACTTATAAAAGCGTGTTAAAATAAATTACAGTTTTAAAAAAAATAATAAACATGCTTTATAGTGAATCGAACGAAAAAGTAAACAAATAATTCTTAATATAAGAATCAAATGATTAACGAGAAAATTAATGTCATTGGGGTAAGAACGTGGGGTGCTCTATCTTAATTGTTATAATTTCTTACTAGTTCAATTCCGAAATGCTGAGTTAGTGTAAAAATGTAGTACAAAGCACCCCACGCTTTTATCCCAATGACCTTAATTTTCTCGAAAATCATTTTATTCTTATATTAAGAATTATTTTTTTACTTTTCCGTTCGATTCATTATAAAGCATGTTTTTTAAATTTTTTTTAAAACTATAATTTATGTTTCATTTTTTAAATCGATCCATAAAAAAGCATGTTTTTTTAGTTTTTCAAATTATTATTTACTCATTGTTGAATTTATCCTTGTGTTTGATTTTTGGATTGGAAGGGGGAACGTTGCTGCTGGAATTAGTCTTGATCTTCAATGGATATTAATTAATGGGTGTGAAATGTATTTATTCTCTCCGTTTAAGGGATAGGATCAGTCCCGTATCGCTTCCATTTCACAAAGATTCCTCTCTATTAATACAAAAAATTTTAATGTACCTTGTTTTTATAACGGTCTAAAAAGTATAAAATTTCTCCTTTTCCTTTTTTTTTCTTCCGTTTTTTTCCATATTTTCTTGCATTGACATCCACTTCTGAGATATTGTCCAAATTTCAAGACTCTGGCTCATCGGGAAGTCAGTTTAAAATCAATTACCAATTTCCACCCGGGCAGACGCACAAGAAAGCGAGAGAATAAACACAAGGTAATATTTAAGTGTCAATCGTATTATCATCTTTTAAACGTATTTCTATAATGTTAATTCGTATCATCACTTCTAAACGTATTGTTTTATCCATTTATTTTGGGATATTTAGCAATAAAGAATGTATTGCTTAAAAGAAAAGTTTTTTTGCGGTTAGAACATAAATTTTTTTTTTCCACATGCACAAGTCTTTTTTTTTTAAATTTTCATTTTCAGAAAAACTCGACAATTGCTCATATTATGGTAAGAAATAGCTAACGCACCCAACCCATCTTTTCTCACTTAAAGAAATAGAACATTTTTTTGTTTGCATTATTCCTTTTTACAACAAGTATATTCGTTTTTTGGTTGCTCCTTAATCTTTAATTCGCTAAATCTAGAATTAGTCGCCAAATCTGAAAATGGTACGAGCAAAAAAATTGCCAAATCTGGAAGTGGTATATGGAATTAGTCGCCAAATCAGGATATCTTTATTCAATATGACTTAATCAGGGTAATGGAACAAAATTATGAAATTATTATATTGTCATCGGTCCTTGACAAGTGTGGATAGCTTCGAATTAATCTGACTTTTTAAAGTGGGTAAAAATCGAGTTCCAAGATTTCGTTACATACAAGTGAAACTTATAATAGCGTGTTAAAAAATTACTGCAAATGATAAAAATAAAAATTAGAAAGATAACTAGAGAAAACTGCATCGATTGTTGTTCCATGTCTTGTGGTAGGCTAATTTCGGTTATTATTCATTTTATTCATACAAGTGAAACATATAAAAGCGTGTTAAAAAAGGACTGCAAATGAAAAAAATAAAAACTTGAAAGGTAACTAGAGAAAACTGCATCGATTTTTGTTCCATGTTTTGTGGTAGGCTCATCTCAGTTATTATTCATTTTATTCATTTGTAGTTCTATTTTTTCTTGTAGAAAGTTTACCAAGAGTTGTGCATCTTCGGACGCGAAATTAGCATTGAAATCTCCTGCTAAAATTAGTGGCCACGTATGATAGTTTTCTCCAAATTCTTCAGAGCCTGCTTGACCGTAAATCTCATAAATCTTTTTTATGAAAACTTTATAATATTATTAACTGCGTTATCGGGCGAAATGTAAACAACTACCATTGTGATGTTTGATCCAGCGTCCAAAACACAGTGAGCAGCACATATATCACCAATTGTTGATTGACCAATATCAATTTCTCGAATATTTCGTAATGAAATGTCCCGAGGATTCATTTTTTCCTGATAAATTGCTACTCCTGCTGATCTAACATTTTTACGCCTAAACTTCGTAATACAATTAAAACTCGGGATGTTAACATTTTCAGCGTCATTTGACTAGAGTAAATTTTTTCCATCCTCTTCAATGATCACACATTAGTTATGAGGACAAATTGATCTTTAATTTAACAATTATTTAAACATATACGCACGAGATCACAAAACGGAACGACACTTAACAAATCTAACAAAGTTCTGATCTTCCTGTGCAATTCGTTTGCGCAGCTCACAAATTCCCTTTACAAATTCCCGAAGGGATTATTTAACGGCCGATCTGGAATGATGATTTTAGGGATTCTTACTACTAGGTTTCTGATAGAAACAAATTATTTCTTGAATCAATAACGGGATCACTCAAATTTGACACGAGCTTTCTGAGACTTTGGAAATTGAAAGTAACCATGGACAACTTTTTTCTGTCATTCATGAAAAGTAGAAAAAGCAACCGCGGGTTTGCGCAGCGGTCACCCTCCTTCACATTGACTGCGTTCAGTTTTGCTGCAGTTATGAAATGAAGTGCACTTCACCAAGTCTGTTGGGGTGGTTCTGTTAATCCCTTCCGAAATCAAGCGTACGTCCGTTCGTCTCGCCCAATTACACTTTTCGTAAAGCTCTGATCAAGCCTTCACCAGCTTACTCCCCAAGTCAAGCGCGCGTAATGAAGTTTTATTCAATAAACTGAAAGTATGATTAAGAATTTAGCTGTTCTAATGAATACATTTAAATGAAATTGAATTGAAGTATAAACTAGTATAAAATATATAGCTTACACGTATAAAATAGATCAAAATTTTTCAATTAAAATGATACAAAAATATTTTTTAGAATAGAAAACTAAGTATGGACGGAAAAAAAAATATTTCGAATACTATAATAAATCAGAAGGCTTGTTTAACACAGCTGTAAACATTAAAATGTTTTTTTCCCTTTCAAATGGGGATGCGTATTGGCAATAACATTGCAGACCGAAAACATTGTCAGAGAACTGGTATCGCTTTTTAGTGCGACACTATGTAGGTGAATACCAAATGTCACAATGTCATTTTGACGTCCAGTTTCCACCTTATAGGGAGGCCCCTGAGCCCTGACGATATGAAATTGAACGAGAATTTTCCTTCGCCGTGATCACCGAAGTCAAACAGGCATTCTAGGAATCATAAGCAAGCCGCATACGACATGAACGTTATCAATTTTTTGCATCATGAAAATCTACCGACTTGCGCCGGGGTCGCAAACTTGGTCACATAAGGTCAGCGCTAAACCAACTACAGCACCCAATCGGAGCATTTAAACGCCTTTTGGAACAAATATTTAAGTAAAAAATCTTTTAAAGATGTGGCAACAAAACAATATACAGAATCTAATTAAATACAGAACATGAAATGCGGCTACAGAACTCTTCGACGCAGCTAGACTTTACCAATTTGTACAAGAAAGTGCAAGCATATATATAGATAAAAATATCTGTAATAAAATCTTCCATCTAAGTTAGTACCTACAGCACGAAATAATATTAATAACGATTAAATTTTAAGCTAAAACTTTTTAGTAAGAAATACTGTAATTTCTTTTTATAAATAAAATTCATATCACATGTTGATCAAGTTGATTCATATCATATGTTGATTTTTTAAGATGTATAATTATAAGTATTCGATAAAATTCCCCCGAAAATTCCTAATAGGTCTAAGGGCTCCATGATTCGTTGAAGTTTGAGGCCACTGTCTATAACCTCATGCACTTCAAGAAAGCACCGGGTTGATGGATTGGATGATTTTTTGGCATAACAGACAAATTTTAATTCAAATGATGTCGGACAGACTATAAGAGCCGATTGCTTGCTGAATGAAGCTGCTCAAGTCTTCATTTACCCTCGACAGAGGGATTGCTTGTGAATAATCTTAACCATTATGTATTTTTTTAAACACTGATAGTTGTGTTGGAGTGTTGGAGAATGTGCGAGAACCTTCCTAAACTGATCGTGCGAATTTTACTGCGGTATTCCATATTCTAAGGATTGTTTTTCGAACAATTAATTTCATCGCTGCTGCTGAACTGTTTTTTTCTTTGTAGCCGTTAGCATAAAATGCACGAACAGATCTACACAATAGTATCTTTGTGTTATGAAACAAGCTTTATACAACCTACAAATAATTTTAGAAAAAGAGGGTAAACTGGAGCTTTAAGAGCGGGTTTCATTTTTTTATCTTACTTCTTTAAACATCGATATTCTGGCATCCATAAGCCATGCATTAGGAGAACTAAATCAAATTTGACAAAATAAAAAAGCAAATAAAGTAAAAAAAAGAAATTAGACTCTGTCAAAACTCCCTCCGACACGACAAAGCTATCGTTGTTTAACTTTTGACACCCTGTGTCATTAATAAGAGCCAAGCAAAGTGTTTTATGAGCTAATGTAAACGGTGGGCTGTTGAAAGACACTCAGAAAATTTCAGGGTGGTAAGAAATATCTATCCTAATATTTGCTTTTGCATTCGCCTTTCTTCGGGCTTCCTTTGTTTAGTAAAGAATAAATAGAATCGTTGTGGCGTACTTGGACTAGAGATTGCTTGGGGAAATAAAAGAAGATTGAAAGAGAGATAGGAAAAGGATTGAGAAGATTGGAAGAAAGAACTTTTTTCTTAAGTGTTTTGAAGGTTTGTCGGTGTAAATTAAATATACTTTTATAAAAGCATCGCATAGTTTACTTAAAATGTATTTTTTTATAGAAATGATTAGAAATAAAACAATTTAAACGGAAAAAATGCTGAAGAAATAAATTTAAAAACATACTTTCAAAACATTTTATAGTTGCAAACACATGCTGTATTTATGTGTATTAATATTTTACATATTTTTTCCTGTTTCGCTTGTAACATTCATTTGAATTTTAAAAAAATACTTTAATTTCTGCTATTAATGAATCTTTTCTTAATTCCTTACTTCTCTCAAGGCTTTGGTCTTGGAGGTATTCCTGGACATATTCTCCAAAAACCTGAGAATTTCCAACTATATGCCACCTAATAACAACGGCAAAATTACGTTATGAAGTCATGTCTGTGTCTAGGCTTCGGCCTACCATCCTATGCAATCATTTAGGCAAAAGGCCGCAATCGGTCGTGCCTGTTTGTGTTTCTGAGATTGCGTGCAACGCGCATTTTTTTGTTATGGGTTAACGTCTGTACGAGTATTTGAAAACATATGCTATATAAGTAAGTGAATATCAACGTCGCACTTTTCCGCTACTCGAGGGCGTTTTGGTGACGGACCGCGTAATTTTGAACCATAGTCAAGTGACTAGGATTAACCTGAGCTGGCATTCCCTCTCCTAGTTACACACCACACCAACGAGAGGACGTTTGAGTTCTGAACAAATTTATCGTACCCTACACGGCGGGTATTCAGCGGCTCAAGGCTCGAACTCTCATGACAAGTAAATTCCCTGCACGAGTCCGTTACCTTGACCACTAGGTTATCGCAGCCACCAACATATGCTATATACTATGTACTTCAAAAATCTCAAATCAGGCCTACTTTCCATAAAGACCAGTGCCTCTTTTAAGACGTCACTGATGGAAAGTACATTTTATGACCATTTTATGTAATGCTTCTGACAACTAATATATCGTAATATTAAAAAATAGACATGCTTTATTTGATTAAAAATAAAACTATGGAAGCGTAAAAATATGTATCTTAAAAAAATAATTTAAGAAAAAAATGAAACAAGTATATGCAAATAAATTCTATAATCCAAATTCAAGGGGAAAAAAGGAAAACTTTTGATTCAAGATAGACGATATAAAATAACAATGATAACAACAGAATATTTCTAACAATATTCTAAAAATAATTCAGTTCATTGATTTATTTTCGAAACCTCTATATACAATAGCCTCTAAAAGTTAAGGTATGACATGTTTTCTCTCTCCAAAGCTCACCATAAGATATGGCAGCAACTACAAAATGTATTGTTTATATGAATCATATAACCTATGCAAAACTTTAAAAATCCTTAGCAAAAACGATAGCAGCTACCTTTATTTTATAGAAAATTTCAGAGAGTGAGAGAGAAATATTCAAAAATCAAGCTTTCATAATTTAATGTTTAAGTTTTGTTGACTTTCAACGGTTGTTTAGTTTCGTTGATAATAATCAGTACAACCAATAAATGTCCATTAGAAAACATTTTCCTTATTGGGGTTAATCTTGACCTATCTGAATTTTTATTATATTTCATTAAATAAAATAGTTACTCACATAAATCAGTGCTGCCAAATATATTCCTTGTACGCGTAAAAATTTATAACATTTTAGGAAAGTGATCTACAGATAACAGTCGACAACCGAGCAGTTAAAGGGGTAAGCAGTGGTAACCCTTTCCTTAGGCAAATTACCCATTATATGAGACGTTATAACAGGTTTACACTTAAAATATGTAATACATTTATGTACAATTTTTCTACAAAGACTGCGACCATTGAGAGATCAAAATTTTTCGCGAACACAATTCAAAATTGAAAAGGCACCAACATGAAAGTATTTGTTATGCAAATATTCAATTATTATACATGACAGTTGTGGTGGCGGGGTCCTAACTGGGACCCCACTCACTCCACCCGGCGCGTCTCTAAGTGTGGGAGGAAACACAGCATCACCAACAAACGCCATAATAACAAATATATTTATTCAAGTTCTGAACAAACACTTAAACAATAACAAGTTTAACTATAAGAAGAAACCTAAGAGTGATCTCTAGAACGCCGATTAATCCTAATACTCAATTCTAAGTAAACCCGACTACCAGAAATGGATAAGGAGAACAATCACTAACGAACCTCAGGCGGGTACTGAATCTACTATCTTAAATCTTCCATCTAATAATTTAATCTCAGAATTTACACCTTTTAAACGCGTGCTAAGTTCGTGAAGTAATTCTCCAATGTTTAACTTACTTGACAGCTTCGCGGCTCCTTCTCCTCTACATCTACAAAACCTATATATATATATATATATATAGACTTTATATAATGGAACTAATTAACATATATCTATCTCGTGATTTTTCTGAAAGGCTGTGAATTAGTATAAAGGCTAGCCCCAAAGTTTCCCAAGAGGATTAGTTAGAATATCTCGCGAATAGCCCCGTCACACAGTTCATGCGTTTTAGGCAACATAATTTGATGTTTTTGATTAAAATCAAAATTTGTATTACCTAATCGGCCACCTACTCTAAGCACTCCCTCTGAATTTAAAAACGGAATAAGACATTTCATCTTACTTTTTGGCAATAATATTTTTTGTTTTTGTATACACTTGATTTCTACTGAAAACTCTTGATTTTGTACACTTTTTATTAAGGAGATTTCTGCTTTCTCCAATTCATCTACTGTTAGTGGGCCACTGGCTTTGACCTTCCTTCTCAGATTGTTTACGAGCCTAAAAATATAACTTAAGATACGCAAAAGGGTTAAATAATTATTACTAATATTACACAAATTGTTCATAAAGTAATTTACACAGATGTTAAATACTGACACTCTACTCTCAAGTTTTTCACGAACACTGTTCTTCAGTTCTGAATTATACGCATCGTTGTTTTCACTAATGTTCATGGGTTTTTGTTCGGATAATCATTGCCAGATAGAAACTCTGGAACGTTCCACCACAGTTCTTGGATCAGAAGTTTGTCAGGATTTACTCCACAAGAAATCAAATGTGCGGGATTCTGGTTGGATGGCACATGTCTCCATTGCCGTACAGGGAACAAATCTTGAATCTTGGCAATTCTATTCTGCACAAATGTTTTAAGGCCCATCGGTTCTTTTTGTAGCCAAGACAACACTATTAATTGAATCAATCCACAGATAAACTTTAATCACAGGTCTTTGAACTCAGTCCACAGATAAACCCGATAGGTATGAATGTGGCAATCGGCGTGGTAGTTTTGTTGTAAATCGGCAATTGGATGCGATGGCAAGCAATAATTCGAATTGTAACAGGGACAGATGTGCTTTTGCTAATTGGAATCGTAGAATCAGTTGGTCAGAAAAGATAGAGGAGCTCGCGCAGGAATTTAAACTGGTAAGCGTTCGACGAGAAGGAGGCAATCGACAGCAGGATTAAAGAAGTCCTCCGATTGTTATAGGGGCCTTAAAGTTAAGTCCGGTTGACATACCGTACATCCCGATTCTGTTGCATGACACTTTTATGAAAGCTTTATGGGATGTAGATGAAGAGAAATAATTTATTTTCGCTGAAGTATACGTCATATTTTTCTTTCTAACCAAAGAAAAGGTCAGATGCAGCGGTAATAACAATGCAAGGCGCAAAGTGCGTAAATTTAGGGATAGTTGCGTTACAAGTAAAAATTCGAGAATTTACAAAGCAGTGGTGTTTTCATGTCGTTGATGAAATGCAGTGTGTACTAGGTGTGGGTTTCATGAAGGCCGTAAATATATTTAGATTTTGATCAATAAAAGTTTGTGATTCCGGATACGGAAATTAAGACTGTAGCAAGGGTAGCTGAACAGGTAGATGTAGATCTATATTACATAAGTTTGGATGAAAGTCAGAAGCAAAAAAATTACAGGTATTACTTATGAATTTTGGAGGGCTATTTTTGGATAAGCCGAAATCTCCCATGTTTGGTATCATAATATATCTGCCAGTGATACATCCGTATAATCCGCCAGTGGCGTAGAGGCCGTAATGATATGATAGGGAAGTGCAAAAAATGATAGACTACCACGTCAACAAGATGCTGGAAGAGGGAACTATTATCCCTATTCTGTCCCCATATGCATCACCAGTAGTGTTCTTCCGTAAAAATAATGGGCTACCTGCAATGTCGCCTGAAGTTTATCGTTTTGCAATTGATGCCGCAAGTTAAACGCGATAACTAAACATCCTTGTTATCCTTTGCCACTCATAGAGTATTTAATTACGAACATACCAAACACGAAGCTCGTGTCAATGCTGAATTTTAGGTTGGGATATTTTCAGTTAGCGGTGAATCCGAAGGATATTCTAAGGAAGGCATTCGCAACAAAGAATGGTACGTGCGAATTTACGAGGATACTATTTGGTCTCTCCGGAGCAGCTCCGAATTTTCAGAAGGCGATTGACATTTTCCTTAAGCCAGTAATTGGGAATTTTATGTCTGTGTACATGGATGACGTCATCGTAGCGTCTCAATCATTTGAGTAGCATTTTGAACGCTCAATGTAAGTTTTTCGGTTGTTGCAAGAGCACGTTGCACGTTTAACCAGTAAAAGTGTTATTTCGTGGAGGAGAAGCTGAATTGTTGGGGTCTTGTGATTAGTCATGAGGTTGTCAGGACTGATGAATCAGAGGTGAAAGAGATATCGGAGATGAAACCTAAGAAGAATGCACTTGAAGTAGCAAATTTCCTTGGTATGACGGATTCGTACCAAACGCATATTAAGGGTTATGCAAAGATGTGGGACCTTTTGTACGAATTAAAAGTGCAACGAGTTAAATTTGTTTGGACAGCTTTCGAAGAGATAAAGAGGGCAGTAACAATGGCCCCAGTGCTGAAGTCAGTTTGAGTTTTTTGTGAATTATATAACAGTACGTGTTGGTGTGGTGTTGACGCAGCAAAATAGACCTATTGTATATGCATCAAGGACATTGAGCAAAACGGAGAGGAATTATTCCGTATTAGAAAGTGAAAGCTTAGCGATCATTTGTCGTTGAATAAGTTTAGAATATTTTTAGGGCAATTACCGGTTAAAGTAATTACGGGCCACGCCGCATTGACAACATTAACAAATTGGAAATACTTGTCCAGTAGAATGGTACGTTGGACACTTGTTGGCAGAGTATAATATGGTATGGAAACATAGACCAGGGACTCAAAATGTAGTGGCAGATTTGCTGTCGAGAAATCCGGTGGAAAGTATAGCGGAATCAAGGATATCATGCACAGTTCTTCGATGTTTGGTGCTGTCGGCTAGAGAACAATTTACTTAGGAGCAAAGGACGGATCCTGAGTTGGGTCATATTTACCGATATTTGAGAAATCCTGAGGATAGTTGTTGATTAGGGGGTTTGTGAGAATTAGTCCCAAGATTTTAAACTTACTGACGGATTACTATTTTATTCTAAATACTTGTCGAGACTTAAAGAACTTAGATTTTATGTACCCAAATCTCTAAAGCTTGATAGTCTACGTGAGTTTCACAACAATCCTTTGTCGGGACATTTAAAAGAAATTACTTGAGGATGAGGGAACAGTGCTATTTTTGTTATATGCAGAAAATTATTTATGAATATGCTTCAACTTGCGACACATGTCAAAAAGTAAATTATAAAAACGCGTTAACAGCTGATTGATTAATTCCAATAGTGGCGAATTATCTGAATGAAATAATTTTGTTAGGTATGTTAGGCCCCCACCCAGCATCTAAACCGGGGAGATATAGATTTATTTTTGTAATAACTGACGCTTTCCAGAAATGGATGGAAATTGTTCCATTAAGGAAAGCCTCGGCTAAGGCAATAACTGATGTCCTCCTTGAAAATAAAATTTCACATTATGGAGCTCCAATCCAAATGATTAGTGATAATGGTCCCGAATTCATATCCGAGAGTTTTAGGGCTTGTGTCGCAGATTAAACATACGCCACATAAAAACAATGATATATGTACCGGAGTCTAATTAGACAGAAAGGGCAAATCGTACTCTTCTCCAAATGATTTCTAGTTACGTTGATGAAAACCACGAAACTTGGAATCAGTTTATCAAAGAATTCACTTACGCCATATGTACGACAGTGCATGAGACGACAGGAAAAACGCCTGTGGAGCAATTTCTGGGTAGGAAGCTGGTACCCCCGTATCAAAAGGTGGTAATTTTGTCGGACGGATCAGAGTTAGTGTGCAGAAATATAGAATTGTTGTTTGAGGAGGCGAGACAGAGGACAAAGATCCAGCAAGGCAAGAGGGCAAAATATTTTAATAGACGAAGAAGGGAATCCAACGTTAAGGTGAAAGACCAAGTTTTGTTGCTAAAATATCCTATGAGTTCGGTGAGTAAAAAGGTTGTGCGGAAATTCCAACCTAAGTTTGAAGGTCCATACGAGGTGATGCGAGTAGAAAAAAATAATGTAGCGGTATGGAAAGAGGGGGGAAACCCATTACAGTCAATATAGACCGAGTGTGAATTAATAATTCGAGAGACAGAGGGGTGATGTTGAGAAGGGCACGTCAAGTAATGCGGGATCTAGAAGAGCACAGGGCAAATCTGAGGTAAGAGAGGGTCAGGCGAGATAGAAGACGACAAATGAGGAGCAATTACTTGCTAGAAATAAAATGAAGGCTGCTTTGACATCTTCTACTCATTCTATAGACTCTACGCGCTGTGACTTTGGAGACAATAAAGGACGGTAGAAGACCAAGAGAAGGGCTCCGGATCGAGTGTACCTAAAGAGGTCATCCCCATCTTCACTGCAGTCGAGTCGGAGAGCAAATCGAAAAGTGCCAGAGAGAACCGACTGGAAGAAGTGGACACTACCATCTTTGCTGCAGACTAATGTTATACCGAAACGAAACGCTCCGGAACGGGTAGTTATGAAGAAGAGGAAGGTACCACCTTCACTGCACAAGAGGAGACCAAAGGAGGCAGAAGCAGGGAAGGTAGGACATCCAAGGGAGGATCAGAGAAAGCGATAGATTACCCGGAAAAAGAGAAGTACCTATTTACTGAAGAGCAGAGCGGAATCCAGGAGAAGGCAAGAAAAAGAGTCAGCAGTGACACGCAGAGAGATCCGAGTTAGACCCTACAACCTACGCAGCAGAGTGGTTTCCAAGAAATCGGGTTTTTTTCAGCTGCGGAGCGTAGATTTGTATTTAAACAGTGTGCAAACAGAATCCGCCAAAGAACTCCCAGTTTAGAATCAGTGAGCGGCTACTAAGCAGGGTTAAAAAAACAAAATAAGATTTAAGACAAAATGTCAGTTTGTATTGTTTTTTTTATTTCTTCTGACAAACACTCAGGCTATTTTTGCAGAAAGACAATTCCGGATTGATAATATTTTTTGAGTAAAAGTTGGTCACAAAATGGGTGCATTTTTCTGCAACTAAAAAATGAGCTTTTAGGTAAAATTTCTTCCAAATTTCGGAAAACCTATGCTATTAACAATCATTTTGCTATGAATGAGACCTCTCTACTATGTGAGAATTTCTTGAATTGGTTGTATATTGTATGTTATATTTGAAAAAAATTATGTATTCACATTGTATGTATATAGTACCTGGTTTTTGACGCGGCGTAAGTAGAGAGACACATAACCACAACACTAACTGCTCTGTGCGAAAAGAAGGGGTGTTATTTTTGAAAAACACCAAATTGGGTCTATATGCGAAAATATGTATTTATGGTTGATATATAGAAATATATATATATGCGTTTCAGATGGAATAGTATTAGAAATGTATGTGCTTATGATTGATTAGTGTTAGAAATGTGTATGTATTTATGGTTAATTAATATCACAAATGTATGTATTGATGCTTGATTAATATTAAATGTACAGATGCATGATACGGTTATGATTCGTTAGCGATCCTATTTCCATTTTAGGAGGTGGGGGGGGCAGACCCTAATGTTTTGAAAAAAAGAAGAATGCTTTCAAGTTCGTAAATGAGAAAGTTGAGGGCTTATTCGCCTGTAACATAATTGTTTCTAAATGTCATTTTGTGGGACACGGCTGGAATTTTTTAAAGTTCAAAAAAGTCTCGGTGGGTTGCAACTTATTTATTGGTGGGCCGCGTGTTTGACATGCCTGCCATAGAGAAACTATGACTGGTGTAAAGTGTGGATATGAGATGCTAGATCCATATTTACGCCCATATGCTGGTGCTATTGGTAAGAATTTCATTTTGGGGGTTAATAATGCATATAGGGGGTTAATGAGGGGGTGATAGGGGGCTAATAAGGATTGCCTTAAAAGTAACGGTTTAGAGTGAATGGAATGTCCAGTTCAATCTCCAAGATCTGAATTTAATAGAAAATCTTTGGGACTATCTTAGGATACAGGTGGCTTTAAGTCCTCCTTCAAGGTCGTTACATGAGCTGGAACAAGGCTTACTCCGTGTTTGGTCTTCGCTTCCCATTTTGGTGTCCGACAACCAAATTAACAGTATGTAAAGCCGATGCAGTCAACGCCTTTATGTTCAGGGTGGGCACAGTTTTTATTAGAACCCTTTTTGTAATTTTTCTGTGCCATTTTACCACACAAAAATGTAAAGTATTGTTTCCTCCAAGAATGGATTTTTCTGCCAAGAGTGCTTTTTTTGTTGTTACTCATTTTTGCTCTAACCTTATGTGAATTTCCATAGCGCATTCAATAATTAACTGTTTAATGCACATTTTTTTTCAAAATCTGTTCTTTCTACATTCCTTTATTTGCAACTTAGAAGCAAAAGAAACCTTCCTTACTTCTTCAGTGCGTATTATGTGCAAGAACAATATGTACTTATTACAAACTGCTTAAATATTTCTGCTGTTGCTCATGTCACCTGTCTGACGGTGGCACATCGAAGTCTAAGAAAATTTATCCTATCAAAGGGCCATAGGTACGCCTGTCGTTAGTTGTAGCTTTGACCTCCATACAGGTGACAGTACGATTTGTCTCGGTTCCTCCCTAATATTGAAGGAAAATACCCTAGAGGTGGTGAGGGACCTCTCATCTCTCTTCACCTTTCACCAACCTCACGAGAGGACTTGCGGCTCGATTGGATATTTCGAATACCCTATATATTTAAAAAAAATCCATGTCTCCTCCAAGGTTTGAACCCAACACCCTACGGTATAATAGTCAAGGTCACTTCCCACTATACAAGATGGGCAGCAAATATCTCTATAATCTTTATAATGTTTTATTTATTTTCTAAGCAAATAATGTGTTTTTAGAAATTTTTAATGAACCTATTGCCTATATTCGGAATATATTTTAAATTTAAGAACACCCTATTATGAAAAAGTAATTATGAAACATATTGTAATATGCAACAGCTGATTTTTCAATAAATTTAACATTTTGACAACTGTCAGAATAAATTGAGCCTTAAATCTATGAGATTATTAAAAATAATAATTAAGTATGTAATATATAAAAAAGTAACGAAAATAAAATTATTAATTTTACCATCTATTTTATCTAATGCCCAAATAATAATAATAATAACGTCAGTTTATTTGGCCGTAAATTAACAGAATAGCATAATTAAATTAATAGCATCATTAAGTGTGAGGTATTAAAAAACCAATATGGGTAATGAAAAGTTTTCTTACCAATTATTAACTAAATTGATAAACTAATTAATAAACTTGTTAATTTAGTTCCTTTATAGACATAATACCAAGTAATAGATTTTTAATTGAAAATTATGAAAATGATTGAGAGCAATTCTTTCTGCTAACATCACATTGCTATCACCATTTAAATAATAACACTTGCATATTAATTCAGGAATGTGTACATAAGAAGACTAGAATACTAAATGAAATTTCTGAAGTTTTATGAAATCATCAAATGAGATGCTTTCACAGTAAAAATTGTTCATTTAACCCAAATCTTTATTGCTTTGTCTAGGAAGTATATAATGAGAATGTGATTTTAATATTAATTATTTTTAGAGCAGATATATATTATTGGATAAATCGTCCATACATATTTTAAGTGACTGTTATTGTAATATGTTCGATAAAATAGTAAAACTTCGTTAGTCTAATAATAAGGAATCGTTATTTTGAAAGCTAATATTATGACATTCCATACGGTAAAATATATCTTTCCGATACAAATTGTAAGAAAACCATTTCTAAGCAAAAAAAGGGCATAATAATGTTTTTTGTACAATTGTGAAAAAAAAAAATGGTTGCTGCTCCCGTAATAGCTTTTGATATTTGTTTTGCGTCTCTATAAATTAGGATCATTATTTAAGACAAAACTATTCTGTTTCGCTGGCGACAATCTCACCAAGTAGGCAATATTGGCAACAACACACAATATAGACATAGGAAAATTAATAAATATTAGTTATTGATTTTTCATCCATTTTTTATGTATTATGAAAAAGAGGTTACTGGTAAGAAAATACCACGATTTTTGTTCTAAAAATATAGCGGTAAAAATTACAAACGCGTGTATTCTATTTGGCATCGATTGTATCATTTTTGCCAACCTTATCGCCGGCGAAACTGGAAAATGCCAACAAGAATCAGATAACAAAATTCTTTAACAATATTCGTAGCTTTGAAAGAATTCTAAATTGTTAGCAAACTTGATATTTTTTTTTCTGTGCATTAAATATACCGTATTCGCTGTTTGTTTGAATGGAATTTATTTTGCTGCCTAGAATTTCACTTCATGAAGAGAAAAAAAATTCTGTCACCTAATTATCAATAATTTAGACAGAAATTAAGTTAACTTAATTAATAAAACATATATGTTTTTCTCTCTTAAGAATTGTGTGGTTTATTATTAAAAGTAAACACTACACAAACTAGAAAAAGTGAACCTAACCCATTTCGCTTAACGTTCGAAAAGTCTTGTCAAATGACAAATAACCCTACAGCACAATCAAAGAAGAGCTAGAGTGTGCTCTAATTGGCATCACTGATCTTTTTTCAGCTTGAGTAAACCACTCTAACATCCTTTATATGAGTAGATTAATAGCTTTCTAGCTGAATGAATAATTTACGGTAACTTTCACAATTAACTCTGGATACGTAAAATAGATTTATGGATTTTACGTCAAATTGAAGAATACTTTCATTATATCATAATCTTATAATTACTGAAATATCGATGAAGGATTTGGTTATGATGGCATGAAATGATTCTTTTAAAAAAATCGATTTATTTGTTTGGTTTCCACTTATGCTGTGAGTTTTTTTCTCTTAGCTGGTTTTAGCAAAATAAATTAAAAATGGTTGTATTATGTGTATTGTGTAAGATATTTATATAATCTGGAAGATTAAAAATTATAAATAAGAAATGGATCTTTACCTCTTTTTCCGAGTAGTTTCAACAGTAACAGTGCCAGTTATAGCTTATGAGACATGGAAAATCTGAAACAACCTTACCATTTCAGTATGTTACAAATCATTCTTTCTATGTATAGTATTTGATAGTTTGTGATTTCGGTAATCTGTATTACATATTTCGATTTTTTTAAATATTTTTAGGGACGAAAAAAATGCTTATGGTGTGCTATAAAAACTTCGAAAATTGTTCAATAGAAAAGTTTTTAGAATTAATTATTTGAAACAGTTTTTTAATATTAGGAAAGTTAAAAAACTTTCAAGCAAAGTTTTATAAAATTTGAAATAAGTTTTAGGATACAAAATCAGAAACGCGAAAAAAAGATAAAGGCTTATAAGAAAATTTTGAGGAAAAAGTAGTCATACTATTGAGTCTAGAGTTCATAATGAGCCAAATATAATCGTACAAAGCAAACTAAAAACTAAACATTTATTTAAAAAAATAATTAGTTTGCAATCTCTTACCTTGAGTCAGTGAATAGGTGAATATCAACGTCGCACTGTTCAGCTACTCGAGGGTTTTGGTGACGGACCTCGTCATTTTGAAACATGGTCAAATGACGAGGACGGATCCTTGGCTGTCAACCCCTCTCCTGATTATCATACAACACCAAAGGGAGGACGTTTGGGCTCTTAAAATGTTTGACGTGCATCGTACCCTACGCGGCAGGTCTTCAACGGCACTGGGCTCGAACGCATGACTCACCACCACGAATGCGTTACCTTTATGACGGATCTATCCGCGTTCTTTCTTTAACATAATCCTCTTGGGAAACAGTTGGTCTATCAATTCGAGTTTACTCGCAACCAATCCTCTGAAGAAGCAAACATGATTATTTAGATTAGCTCAGCTATATAGAGTCTAGGTTTCCAAGCTAGAAAGATAGAGAATGTGAGGAAAAGGATAGATTGTTAGTGATCAGGTATTATACTATTTCATCACGCATTTCAGAGATTAGACAGGTGAAAGAATTAAAGTGACGATTGGTCACTAAAATTTAATTTTTGTTCAGGTATTGGAGATAGTAGATTTGATCCTGAAATAACAGGAATGATATTTAAAGTCTTCTCATATAATTCGTGCATCTCATTATTTACTCTCATATTGTTTAGATTGGGAACATCTCTTCTCATTTGAATTATTAGAATTGTGTGTTCAAAAAATAGATAGATTAACTGATATGACTAGTCATCCCTCCCTTCCTCCCACATCTCTAGGCGAGGCTGAGAGTCCTTACACCTTGACCACTAGGCTACCGCAGACTCATCTTTCAGCTTGAAATGCATGATGAAAGAAAGCCCCCTCTTAAACTAATTAACAAAATAAGGCCTCAGCTTGCGATGTATAAATAAATAAAGCCTCATACCAAGATGTATAAATAAAGTATCATTTTGAGATGTAGTATAAATAAATATAAAGGCTCATCTAGTGATATATAACAAAGGAAGTCTCACAGTTTGATTTGAATTGTAAAAAAAAGTCTCAGTGTATATAGAAAGTTAGAAATGTATAAAGAAACGAAGATCCAGCATGTATAATGGAAGAAATTCTTCGGTAAGAGCAGCGTTTCTCAAACGGGTGGGGCCATCTCTCTAGGGCATGACAATCCTACGCGTGGAGCACGAGCATATAAAAAAATCGAAAATAAAAGATTTAAAATAGTTATTAAAATTTACTGAAAGCAAAATAAAAAACACATCTGACATATTAAAATGAAATGCACATTTTCACTGATATAATATACATATAAATGTATCAGAACTGAACAAAGTAATTGATAAATAATTTATCAATACTAAATAAAAACCAATTTAATAATTACTAGTGTTTTCTCGAAAGGAAAATAAATTTTGTTTTCAGTGTGGAAAATTCATCATCTACTCATGCATAAAATTTAAATAGTGATTTATTATAATATTGCCTTTTGATTTCACCTCTTAACGTGTGAAATCTATGAAGATTTCATCTTCAGCAGTTGAGAGACCTTCTGGATCAAGGTATCTGGGTCATGGTAACCTTAATATTTTCTTTAATTTAATTTTTTTTTATTGCGGGACCACTTCGTAAGCCCGTTGTGTGTTCGATCTCGGCTTTAGTCGATAGATTTTCTGAATGTGAAAACAGTCAGAAAATCTGTGTCATATGATTATGTAGCATGATCTCTTGAGAGTAGATAAGAAAAGCCGATTCTACGGTAAAGGCGCAGGCACAGGCGCGGTGGAGGCGCAGGTGCGGAGTTGAGTTGTTTTCCTCCTGTGGAGGAGCAGGAGCAGGCGCGGAGTTGAGTTGGCAGGCGCAGGCGCGGAGGTGAGTTGGCAGGCGCAGGCACGGAGTTGAGTTGTTTTCCTCCTGTGGAGGCGCAGGCGCGGAGGGCGGCATGGAGTTGAGTTGTTTCCCTCCTGATTTTTGGAAAATCTTTGCTTAGATAATATTTTAAGAGAAGTAAGAGAAATGTTATATCCACCTGATTATTTTGAATATTATGAGGATCTGATTAAAATGATTTTTTAAATGTTTAATTTGAGTTAATTTTATTTATATTGTTTGTTAGTTTAATTTATGTTGAGATACTTTCTTTTTAAAAATAAGTTTGGGTATATTTAAAAAAAATTATCTCAGAATGTTTAAGCGTAAATGATATTTTAAATACATTTCATACAAAAGTAAGAAAAAAAATACTGTATAAATCGCAATACGTAGCTACAGGCTGAAGTCGTATTTTCTGTGATACATATCTTGTCTTCTGTAAAAATTTTCAACTTTTAAAAAAGAAAATGCCACCCAAAGGTAGAGGTCGTGGATTCAACAACCATAAAGGACAACGCCGCCATTTCACAAATCCAGACCAATTGGCCCAAAGTGAAGAAAAGAAGAAATCGAGAAAGTACTCCCACGGATCGTAACATGTATAGACGACGAGCCAAGCGATTTAGAATCCATTATCCGAGAAGAAGTTCGAAGCAATTTGGCTCCACTCTCTCGAGAAAAACCTACGCCTTCCCCTTACAGAACTCAAAGGACTGGCGGAAGTTCCTGGAGACCAAGGCCGAGACCTCGACAAGAAAACAGACCAACTTAACAGGATACCGGAAGGAAGACTGACCTTTGGCGTACTTCAGATAACGTACCAATTTGCTTTCATTGTGGACGACCTGGTCACGTGACTAGATATTGCCGTGATAGACGACGTGTTTTTAACGCAGCAAGACAAAGAAGACAATTAGACCAGTCAGAACGCTGGGATACCGACTCTCTTTCTGATTACGGACACGATCCTGAATCTAATTACCAGCGTTACAGAAGTAATTCGCCGTACAATAGACGCAATCCACAACGTCACCAATCAAGATCTCCATCTCGTCGTTCACCTGTTAGGTCCAGTGAGGAAAACTAAGGCATGCGACCTGCGTGGGAGGTAAGGCCGCAATAAACGAAAACCCTCCAGTATACACGGCTGCTATACTAGTCAAAAACTTTGTATCCGTAACTGTCAATGGGCATATCGTTAATGCCTTGGTTGATTCAGGAGCTGATTATTCAGTAGTTTCCGAACAGTTACGCACGCAACTAAGGACGCCCATGTTTTCAGAACACAACCCGATTCTTCGAACTGCCTGTGGTAAGGTTGTAGAAGCTATATATAGGACGATGCATGTTGCGAGTGAACTTGAATGGAGTGGTGCAACCTTTCGAATTTTTGGTATTCCAGCAATGCAGTCATGATCTCATATTGGGATGGGACTTTTTCAAAGCAACTGATGCCATTATTGATTGCGGATCAGGTGAACTTCAGATTGGAGAAGTCTCTCCAAATGATCTCAAAATGAATGAAGTAAATTCTGGTTTATATGCGGTCAGTGACGTTGTCATTCCAGGAAACTCTATAAGAAAGATTTCCGCTTTGGCTAAAGACCACCAGACCTTAGAAAAGGTTATAGTTACTGGAATGAAGAATTTTGAATGGACAAAACAGCTAAAAGTCCCAGCTACAATAGCCACACTCCAGAATGGTAAAATAGATATTTGGATTGCTAACAGTTCCTCTCAGCCACAGATAATACCAGCTGGCATGTGTATAGCCGAAATGACGGATATTGAGGATGGATTGGTAAGTTCTTTGAACGAGAATGCTGACAAAATCGAAGTAAAACAGATGAAGCACCCTAGACAGTCGGTGAAAGAATTCAAATGCCTTGTAGACCCGGAACTGCGTGAGGCGCAACAGAAAGATCTTTTGAAGTTGCTTAACGACTTTACAGATGTTTTTGATTTTGAGAACAAAATAAGAGTCTCGAGTAAAGTAAAACACAAGATAAACACCGGCGATTGCCAACCTATTAACCCTCCTAGCGGTTTGAACGTCTTTTTCCGCACGTCTAGAGATGCTTCGAAAACGCACCACACGTCTTTTTCTGACTTCAAGAGAGTGCTTCAAAAGCGGGTAGGCCGTGTTTTTCTGAAATCCTTTCCCCTCTTTTATGGTTTAACACCATGAAAGATAATTAGGGAGGGTTGCGACGACACAATGGTCACTGACAGGAAGTTTTATTGCTCTCGGGGAACCCTGCGTTTTGACCCTGAAGCAATCGTAAAAAAGTTGGGAAGAATTTCTTTAGACCCCTTAGTGAACGAACTATAAGTTAGTGTTTGTAATTTAGCTTCATTTGGATATTATTGCATTTGAATTAAATAAATTCTTTTTGTACTTTTAGCAATTTAACTTCTTTTTTTTTCAAGTTTTGAAAAATGTTCCAACGTATAAATAAAATATTATATAACTCACTTTTGATTTTATATTAATTTGAAGTTTTAATAAGTTGGGACTGTAATCTGCTATTTTATATAGTTGGACAAATAACTTTTTAAGTATATTCTCTTTGCTTGATTAACTCGTATTATTTTCTTCATCTTAAAATGATGAAACGGAAATTAAGTTTTTAAACTATATAAATCGCTATATAATATCTAGAACTATATTTAATTGCTTCATTTTTCTTCTCTTAACCAATGTTTTCAGTTTTTAAACCATGATTATTTCATTATAAGGTGTCAAAAAAGTTAATAAGAAACCGAACGCTTCAAAATTTAAAACCTTTTAAACTTTCCAACTACTAAAAATGAATAATTTCTAAACTTTTGCATCAAATTATTTGTAAAAAATTCTTAAGCTTTCATAAAAATAATAATGGAAAAACTAATTCAGATCCATTATTTTTTTTAAAATTTTAAAGCCAATATGTTCAGGGCGCGTATTGTTACAATATACCAAATTATATTTGAATTAAAAAAAAAAATGCTTGAGTTTCAGTTTACTTCAGAGAAAACATGAATGAGGGGTTTTTTATACCAATTCATTTTTTTAACCTTGAATATTTGAATAAATAGTAATTAAAAATATTCGGATGCATTTACAGTTGACATTTACGCATATAAATAAATATAAAGATCAATTTTAAATTTTATTTGTTCATGCAAAATTTCTAAATATTTATTTTTTTAAAGCTAACTGAAGAACAGGTAATTAAAATCTGGATATCTATTATAATTAACATTCAGAAAATATCCAGATTTTCATACAAAACTAGGAATTTTATATTATAAATTGTATTTGAAATTTCAGAAAAAAATATTTATGTACCGTGCACATACTCAGTTAAAATTATTTACCATAAGTACTAACAATTCTTCGAATAAAATATTAAATTAAAATTTTAACATAAGAATCTTAAGCATTTTAATGCATTTCGGTTAAAACTGTATGCTAAGAGCAAAAATTATGCTGAAATATTTGATGAATATACAATAAATTTTTAAGTAGAAGCAATACTGAGAAGCTAAAACACAGGAATGAAAAATTATAATAATTACAAATACAAAAATAAGTCTTGCAGTTTTTTCATACATTTTTATTAACACGAATTGGGGAATTGATTTCCAATATACTTTGTTGTGTTTCACAATATTTAAGGTAACAAACCATAGTCCTTCAGATATATTTGTTCTACTTTTCGTAAGCCGTACTCCTATTAAAACTTGTGCTTCCGAAATACACCTTTTGTAATCTTAAGAAATTATATAAACTATAACGGTTAATTTTAATTTATGCAAATTATTAAATGTTCCTATTTAGCCATTTCCGTCCAAACAGTTTACATGAAAAAATATTCGGATTCACCCATTCATTAGGAAATTGTATGATTCCAGCAATAAGTTTTATTTTTTACCGAATAGGATTGCGTCACTTCGGGGATACCTCTAACAGAAACGTTTATATGCTATCAATTGCAAATTAAACATTTTCCCTTCAATAGTGTTTATTTCAGAAAGATCTTTGATTTATATTTTATTCATGCAATATAAGATTTAAATAAATTACTTTTTTCTTGTCAAACGTATTTGCTTAATAATATATAAATTTGCGTATTATATTAAAATTTTGAACTACCCAAAATTATATGTTTTTGTTCCTCTAAAAACTCTCAGTATTTTAGAAATGGTCTTACAATCCGTGTACGGTTTATATGTTCTAAAATGAAAAATATATTTTTATAACTGAATTTTTGTGCCTCGTTTATAAAAATAAAATATTGCTTTGGGCTATAGCTTATAAATGTACTTAAATAAGTGGAGGAACAGTATTTTCACATAATATGAATATTTTTGACTGGAGTAAGTCGGATATTTATATTTCAGTTTCTTTACAATTTGAATAAAAGTTGTAAGCAATTTTTTGAAGAGGATATTGAGTATAAATTCCTTGGCTATTTATAAGTAAAATGTTTTATTTTGATACCCCACAGCTCACATTCTAAAATAAGACTCATTTACAATCATATGATCAGCTTTGGTGATATTTAAATTTTCAAAAATACTCTACATGTACGAAAACATTCTTTCAAAACATACATCACATCTCATTCTCTGTCTTTTCCACAGCAGGCATTATTTTTTTTATACTCAAAAAATTAAATACAGCATTTCTGAATGTTATTTTTTTTTAAAAAATTAATATGAATACACTGCGGAATTGTCGGTTAGCTTCACTGAGCAAAATTGTTTTAAGTGTACTGTTTTGAAAGACAAAATTAATTGGGAGAAGTTTTTCTCTCATTAGAATTTGTAATGATTGAATTGTGTGAAAGTTGTATTTATCGGTGAATTTTCCGTTTAACACTAAAGAAACAGAAAAATAAAAATTAAATTTTAATAGAAAATGGTTAGAAATACTTTTACCATTTTGAAGAAAAATATATTCCCATTAAAATAAAAATAAAAAATTTGACTAAATTTGCTTTTTGCTCCGTCACAAATGCCTATGTAAAGAAGGTATTTTTGCTTAGTACAAATTGTTTGACTATGAAATAAAATTTAGTTTTTTTCCGAAAAATTAATTTAACATAAAAACATCATTTATAGGATTAAAATATATATAAATTAAAAGTATTGAAATCCCTCTTTATGTTACTTTAAATTTGAAATATAATTGAATAGAGGAAGATTGATTTCATTTCATAAACATAATCGTCGTTTAAAAAGAGAGAGAGAGAGATGGTCACTTTTACTCCTTTTTACATAGTTACTTTTTAAAAAAACATTACGATGTATTTGTGTTTTCTTAGTCTCATATTCCACAATAAGTACAAGGTATTTTTTCCTGGCTCAAATCGTTAGTCCAAAATAGTTTATTTTTCTTAAATTAATTTTTTTAAATTTTGTTTTGTTTAAAGTAAACAAGTATTTTTCAACTTTTGTAACAAGTTTCTTTCTTTCGAGTTTTTATTTTTTTTTTTAACTCTTCACTTTTATTGTGACCTAACCGATCAAACAACCACGTGGACCCGCTTTTTCCTCCCAAAATTCACACAAGGCAACGTCACAGCTGTGAACGAGTTTTATCCCGGTTTTAAAGCAACAAAGAGGCCGAACTGAGTAATAAAATCTTCCCCTGTAGACCTCCCGCGTTTTTTAAAGGGGAAAGGAATTAAATGTGTTGCACTTTCGAAGGAATTCTCAAAAAAGAAGTAAACGCTTTCGGAATGATTTTTCAGGACAAGGGTGAACACTCAGAGGGTTAAGCAAAAGCCATATAGAGTGTCTTTTGAAGAGAGAAGAATAATTCAAAAAGAGGTTGATCAAATGCTGAAGCTTGACATCATAGAGCATTCGGAGTGTCCGTGGTCATCCCCAGTTGTTCTGGTGAAAAAGAAAAATGGATCCTGGCGTTTCTGTGTGGATTACCGTCGCTTGAACAAAATTACCAAAAAGGATGTGTACCCTTTACCCCGGATTGACGATGCCTTGGATAACCTTTCGGGTGCAAGCTTGTTTTCTACAATAGACCTTAAGTCTGGATACTGGCAGATTGAAGTCGATGAAAGAGACAGAGAGAAGACGGCTTTTATTACTCCGGATGGATTATACCAATTTAAGGTTATGCCATTTGGGTTATGTAACGCCCCAGCCACGTTCGAAAGAATGATGGATAGTATCCTTAAAGGGATGAAGTGGAAGCACTGTCTATGTTATCTAGATGATGTCATTGTCTACGCTGCCTCTTTCGAAGAACATCTTTTGAGATTGAGGATGGTGCTTCAGTGCATACGAGATGCTGGTTTGACACTGAACCATAAAAAGTGTCGTTTTGTTCAAAGAAGCCTTAAGATTCTTGGTCACTTAGTGGACAAAGATGGAATTCGTCCAGATCCAGGGAAGGTCGAAGCAGTTCTAGAATTTCCAACCCCCCAAACCGTTACGCAAGTTAGAAGCTTTTTAGGGATCTGCTCTTATTATCGCCGATTTGTCCATAATTTTGCCGACATCGGCAGGCCGTTGCACGAATTATTGAAGCAAGATGTTAAATTTGTATGGAAAGAAGAACATCAATCAGCATTCATCCGTTTAAAATCACTGCTGACGAGATATCCTGTGCTAGGCTTCTTTAAACCAGAAGCTAAAACCTTAATACATACTGACGCCAGTGGATATGGCATTGGTGCTATTCTCGTACAAATACAGAGTGGGTTTGAAAGGCCTATTGCTTATGCATCCCGATCACTTTCAACATCCGAGAAAAATTATTCGACTACAGAGAAGGAATGTTTAGCAGTTATTTGGGCGATAAGTAAATTCCGACCCTATATCTTTGGCCACCCATTTACAGTGGTAACAGATCACCACTCTTTATGCTGGTTGGCGAATCTAAAAGATCCATCTGGGCGATTAGCAAGGTGGGCTTTGCGTCTTCAAGAGTACGATGTGGAAATAGTTTTCAAGACCGGAAGAAAGCACCAGGATGCTGATTGCTTATCGAGGAGCCCACTGCTTAAAATTGAAGAAGAGCCCACTGAAGATATACCATTCCTTAATACCATTACCAATTTCGAAAGTGAGCAAAGTAAAGACCCTGATGTAGCAAATATTCGAGACGAAATGGTTAGAAAGAGAGACTTCTCCAAGTTTAAAGAAATTAGTGGAATTTTATACAGAAAAAACTACGATCCTTTAGGAAAGCAGTGGTTATTGTTCATACCGAAACATCTTAGAGGGGACGTATTAAAAAGCCTTCACGATGCACCGACAGCGGGTCATTTAGGGTTTGCCAAAACGTACGACCGAATCAGACGGAAGTATTTCTGGCCTGGCCTATACCGCAGTGTCCGACGCTATATATATATATATATATATGTCTCATTGTCGAGAGTGTCAAAGGCGAAAATCTCAACCTCAGCGACCTCCAGGATTGCTTCATCCAATATTGCCAGGGGATATCCCGTTTGCTAAAATAGGGATAGATTTACTTGGAAGATTTCCTCTAACAAAGCAAGGGAATAGATGGATAATTGTCTGTACAGATTATCTCACTCGATTTACTATCACAAAGGCCCTACCAAGCGGTGAAGCCACGGAAATAGCCAAATTTCTGATTGAAGACGTTATACTGAAACATGGATCACCAAGGGAAATCATCAGCGATAGAGGGGGATCATTTTTGTCGAATCTCGTTAAAGAAGTAAATAATTTATGCTTGACTTATCATTTGCTAACTACTGCATATCACCCTCAGACAAATGGCCTCACGGAAAGGTTCAATAAAACACTCGCCGACATGCTGGCCATGTATGTCGATGTTGACCAAAAGAATTGGGACAACATACTTCCATTTGTCACCTTTGCATATAACACCGCAAAGCAGGAGACGACAGGTTTCAGTCCATTTTTCCTTGTTCATGGACGTGATGTGGATACTCTACTAGATGCCATTTTTCCCTTTCTTCCTGATGAATCGGCGAATGATTACGTTCAAAACCTGATAATGAAGGCCGAAGAAGCTAGACAACTAGCAAAAATACATCTAACAAGAGCACAAGACAAAGACAAATGCCGTTATGATGAAAGACATCGGATAGTGAATTACAAAGAGGGAGACCTGGTTTGGATATTTACTCCAATCCGCAAAGTTGGATTATCTGAGAAATTGTTAAAGCGATACTTTGGACCCTATAGGGTAAGAAAAAGGTTATCCGAAGTGACTTATGAAGCGGAACCTTGTGATAGTATGCGCACAAAACGAAAATTAAGAGACGTGGTACATGTTCTGCGAATGAAACCTTATAAAGACCCTGACCTTCAGCTAGAAGATATTGAACAAGAAAAGTTACCAACGGAACCAGTCCGGACTGTTTTTGACAAAAGGAACCCTAAACAAGTTTACTTTGGACCTATTACAAGAAGCCGTTCGAAACAACTACAGCGGGTCGCTGTGTCTCCTAAGGAGGGAGAAATGTCACAAACTGATACGCTCTGAGTGGCCGAACGGTTAGAGCACTGTTCTACAATGCAAGTGGCTGGGGTTCGAGCCTCCCAGATATTTGTTTGTTGAATTCAATCATGACTTTCATTATTTATTATTATGGATATTTGCAAATTATGTAAATTGAATTTATGTTAATCTTTCCCCTGGTGGTTATTCTAGAACCCTCCACCAGGTTTATAAAAGTACTGCAGCTGGATAGGTCTTCAGTTGTGGTGCTGCCCGTGTAAAACACTACGACAAAATAAATTGTGTATTGGTTAACATCGCCTTATTCCTTCCACGTGACAATATTTTGTATAAGTTTCCGACAAGATTTGGCTTTAAAAAGTTTATTTTTATAAATCTGAAAGAAAAAAATGCTTTATATATATATATATATGTTGTATACGCTCAGGCGACACCAGCGCCAATCTCTGTAACCCCCGGATGTAAGCGAGAGAAGGGGTAGACTTACTCTTCTCCCAGCAGCGCGCGCCAAGTCAGGTTTAACAACCTGTAGATGTCATTAAATATCCTTAAACTTTAACGTCTCTCTTTCATTCAACATACCCCTAGACACCACCCTCTCTGTTACATGGGGGCTCTAATGGTTTTTGAACCCGTGTTAAAATCAAAAGTCGCCCAAAATAAACGGCGCTCATCGAAATCGCCCAACACAATGGCGAATGATTGATCAGCGAATTCCTCCGAAGCCTACTAAGAGCCAATCCTCCGCTCCGAGACCAATACTACCGTCTCTTTCGCCAAGCCAAACCAAAGCTTGAGATGCAACCAAAAAGTCTCTTCGGCATCGTCCAAGTGTTCCAGTAAAACAAAAAGGCCAATTTCCCCGCCTATTCATCGCATCAAGAGTGTAAACTCCATCTGCTTCGTAACTACAGTCATCGCCGTGAAAAGTGTACAGTGAACTCATCTCGCAAACGGATAGCTTTTATAAGAGAAGTCTATCTGCAGTCTACAAACCGATATCGTCAAATCAGGTAGGATCAAACTTTTTTTACTCAGCATGTATCGAAATACTAAGAAAGAAGATCTAATAACCGCCGCTAAAGAATTAGGTGTTACTGTCCCAGAAAATGCTACGCTTGTAAACTTAAAAGCACTTATCGAACAAACTGACACTTTCAAAAACGAACCTGAATTCGTTAAGGATATGCTTAATTTACTCGTTGAGGAACGAAAAGAGTCAGAACTAGAAAAAAAACAAGCAGAATCAGAAAAAAAAACAAGCAGAACTAGTGAAAAAAGAAGCCGAGCAAACGGCCCAAAAAATCATTCAACTTCAAAAAGAAATTGAACTCGCGAAAATAAACTCCGCTATAAATTCTAATAATTCAAACAATACTACTGCAACATTCGGAACACCGTCAACTAACCTTTTAGAAAGTCTCATTAAATCCGTTAAGACCCTTAGTATGCCAGTTCCTTCTAAACCTGAAAATTATAATTTATTTTTTCATTCACTTGAACGTGCGTTTACAACCAAAAATGTTCCACAAGAATTAAAATCAGAGATCTTAATTAATATTCTCGGTGAAAAAGCTAACAGTATTTTACTTTATATCCCCGAAAACGAACTCCAAGATTACGAGAAAGTTAAACACATTATTTTACGAGAATTCCAACCAACCCCACAAGAATGCTTAATTAATTTCCGTAGGGCCCAACGATTGCCAAACGAATCGCACGTACAGTTTTCGTCACGATTAACAAGTTCTTTTGAATATTATTGTAAACTTCGTAATGCGAATGATTTTAAAACTTTGTGTGAGTTAATGATAGCCGACAAATTATTTTCCACCCTCGATCGAGAAACGCAACAACATATCGCGATACGCCAAAACGAATCTTGGTTTAAGCCTACTGAATTGGCTAGGGAATGCGATGTTTTCTTCGTAGCAAAGCGAAAGTCGTATTCCGACAACACACACCATCAACCGCCGTATGACAGCAAAAAACA
>BMAO01009434.1:0-42826 GCA_019973975.1 Trichonephila clavata
AAAAGTATACATTTTGAGTCGAAGAGTTTGTGAGAAATTATTGAATCCGGTGACCTCAATCAATTCTCAAGCTGTTTTTGGTAAGATGAAGCAATGAATGATGTTTTTTATTCCCCAGATCCAACAAGAGAATTTAGAAAAAACAGACTTTATTTCTGAGTTTAGCATTAGAACATAAACTATGCACGTCTTTTATTATTTCCATTTTCAGAAAAACTAGACCAATTGTTTATATTATGGTAGAGATTGCTGACGCACATTTTCCCGCTTTAGGATTGTAACTTAATCTCTCAGTAGCCAAATCTGAAAATGGGATTTGGAATTAGTCGCCAAACCCAGAAATGGTACATGGAATTAAACGCCAAATCTGTAAATCGTTAATCCTGATGATCTTGATCAGGACAATGGAACAAAATTATGAAATTTTTGTGTTGTCATCGGTTCTTGACAAGTGTGCAAAATTTAGAATTAATCTGACTTTTTAAAGTGGGTAAAAATATAAAGAAATGTACTTTTTCTAAAACTATATCAGTCATTTGAATGATAGTGAAATCAGGACTAGAAATCATTGTTCATTTTTAACATTACCAGCTATGATTCTAATGAGTACACGGATACAACAGTTAAAATGGTTACTTACTAAATTAGCATAAGAAGCAAATTCGGTTTATCAATGAGCGATATCAAAATTTTGAACCAGGTTCAAGTAACTAGGAAGACACCCGAGACTCTCTAAGCTTCTTCATACACCGACTTCAACCACCGAATAATTAAAGATTCGTCCCACAACATGTCTTTAACGGAATTGGGCCCGGAGTGTGTGATTCAACTGAAATTCTCCGAGCACAAACGTGCGACCATGATTATTCGATTTTTCCTTATCTGCTTGGCTTCATGAAATGCAAAATAAGCATAAAGCAGGTTAAAAACACAACCTATAATCGACAGATGTTATTAATTTTGATATAAATTCGTTTTACAGCTTCACCTCAGGATTATTTCCCCCTTAACTGCCACAGATGTATATATCCGTCTTGTTCAACTTATATTTTAAGTGACTGGACGTATATATACGTCTTTCCAAAATACGATTCTTTTCTTTGCTCTACTATCAGTACAACTAATCCGAAAGCCTTGAAATGACCTTAACAGAGTGTTTACACAGGATTTACTTATTTCAGAGATTTTGCTTATTTATGCCTATTCATCCACCCCTCTCAACAATGCATCCCATACTCGTGCCTATGTGAAAAGCGGTGGCACTGCGAGAGCAAATCACTTAACTTTTAATCAGCAGTTAAGGATATATACTGTAATTTTTAAAATTGACTACACTGTTAAGGATATATACTGTAATTTTTAAAATTGACGAATTTATTGAGAAAAATCTATAAATTTAGTTCACAAACGACTCAAAAGTACTGCAGTTGGTTAAAAATTAAGAGAACGGGTTCGGAGCAAAACTGATTATTTTTCACTCCTTGCGATTAGCTTTTAAACACTGATGTGATTTCATACAAAATTATGCATATATATTTACCATTTTCTTGTTTAGAAAATTTCTATACTGTGCACTTAATAAATTATTGCAGATAAAAAAAAGTTTTGCCTCTTTTTTTGTATATTTCATTTTTCAATAAAGTTAATTGCTTTCAGCAAGCTCATTATAAGCTAATTATTGGGTTAACAATCAATTATATCTCCTAGGATTTCCAAATGGATTGTAATTACATTGCAATTAGAATGTAATTATATCAAATGACTTTAATCTTAAGCACAGACATTTTCATTATCATTAATCATTTTTAAGTGAGAATTGCTTCATTTGTTCAATAATATAAATTATCATCAATTGATCATTGATTCTTATTATACGAGAATTTTTTTCGTGTCGAAAAAAGAAACGAATATTAGAAATCAATTTGCTTTTCATTTAATGATTGCTTTGTAAGTGTAAGGGTTACAGCCCTAATGCAAATAATTGTGTTTTTGAGTGACTGGGGAAAACAATTATTAATCACGTGTTACAGAGGCTGGAAGGATAGGAAAAATTAAATTTCTAATTTTTGCTTTCTTTTTAAATTATGTTTAAAACTGTTTCAACATCTGTTGAAATTACCTTTATGTAATTATAAAAGAAGTAGTTTGCTGTTAAATATATCTAGAATGCGTATTCGTAGTCTTTCTTCTTCATCATCAAATTCATTCTACAATTGATAAATAACTTGATCATTTTATTAAAAAAAAATTCAACATATGTTAAAAACTGTTTTAAATATATTCACACAAAACAGATTATCGGAAAACTATAAGCTTAGTGAAATGTAACAAACGAGTATTTTTCGAATTTGTGTCATAAGTTTAAATGGAATAACTTCTACGTTTGAAAAATATTTTATGGAAACATTTTTCTAAAAAAAATTATCAAACTTCGGTATAATTTAGCATATAATACAGTGCTTCTAAAACTGTAGGGAGCACCCCCTTAGAGGGATGCGATATCCCCATTTGGGGCGCGCGAGCATATTAAAAAGTCAAAGTTAAGAGATTTAAAAAATAAGTATTAATTTACTAACAGAAAGAGCAAAACAAAATACATACTGACGTAAGGAAAATTGATTACACATTAACACTGATACAATATACTTATAAATGTATAAATTCTACACAATGTTTTGATAATTAATTTATCAATACTAAATTAAAAACTAGTTGAGTAAATACTGTAGTTTGCTGTTGCTTCTTATCCCAGATGGGGTAGCTTAACAGCACAATCTCCATAAAACCAAAATATCCAAAAGTAAAATAGGATTCCTTAAAAACTCGTCAATAGTAAAATTCAAGCAAATAAGAATGTGACCGGAGGAGGTCCGATCGGCCTTGCACCAATCTGGAAAGACTCTCCGACCTTGTTGAAAAGTAAGAGATTTGATGTGGTCACTAATAAAACGAAATAGAGCAATCTGTTGATTCCTAGAATATAGAGGTGGGGAATAATAATTACTAGTGCCTCCCATGTGTTAGTCATATACAAAATATAATGGAATAGACTCCTTCCATCCTTTAGAGTTCGAAAGTTGAAAGGAAGATAAGCCATAGTCAAAATAAATACAATTTAATTACAGGTCTCAACTTAACAAACCTGAACAACCCAAGATTAGGAAATGCACATTTTAATAACTACAGGAGCAAAAGCGAACAAGACGAAATAAAATAAGTAATATTTAATTATAAATTTAATCACTTACTTCACTTAATCACTTTAATCACTACGTCACATCTTCTTCGGGAGAAAGTTTTCAATGTAATAATATTTAAAGAAAGGGTTTCTCCAGGAGGAATTAGTAGGAGGTACGCGAATGGACCCGTTACAATAATACTTGTCTTGATAGTTTGTATT
Source organism: Trichonephila clavata (assembly GCA_019973975.1). NCBI lineage: Eukaryota > Metazoa > Arthropoda > Arachnida > Araneae > Nephilidae > Trichonephila > Trichonephila clavata. Next base: position 3,401 of record BMAO01009434.1, read on the forward strand.
GTTTATAATTTAAGTCATATATTCTTCAAAGTATATTTTTATTACATTCAATACATTACTATTGTATGGGAGAGGGGCGTGGTGAAAATTATGATTGAGAAGTGGTTCTCAAATATTGAAAGTTGGAGAAGCTCTGATTTACCATGATCTTTATTTGAACAAGTAATATTAAAAAAAAATTAAGTCAATTCCTACTTTGGATGAATAGAAAGTATTTTATTAGCGATTGAAAATTTGAACAAAGATTATATATAGGGAGTGAGGGAACTAATAGTAGGAATTGAAGAAAAAGCATGATTTGTCTGCATCGTTGTAACAATGCACACCCGATTTGGCTAGTTTGGCTGAAAAACCAGTTTTCGGCGCCAACTTTTGTCATTGTTTTAACAGTTACATTGTTTCAACAATGGAGGAGACGAATCTAAGTTGGCGTCGAAAAAACTGGTAGTTAATTTGATTAACATTTAAAAAACTCTACTATCATCAAGTGTCATTCACGACAGTTAAAAAAAGTTATTTGAACTTGATAGGATGAATAGAAAGTATTTTATTAACAACTGAAAATTTGAATGATATATTTTTTATATACAAGTAGAGAGTGAGCTAATAACTCAATATTTTTCAATTTCTGCTATTTCAATACCTATGAAAACGTAGAATCTGCATTTGTAAGAAGCTTTACAGCCAATTGCTTTAAGAAAATCCCATCAAGATGTTAAAAGAGATTTAATTATAACTTTGTCTTCTTTCTTGCAAACATAATTATAATTAACTGAAATTGAACTAATTGCCGAAAAGACTTACGTAATTAACTACTGTCATTAATGGATGAAATGCAACAGTTCAAATTAAGGTTTTAGTAAGTGAACCGAAATAATGAAATTCGAAGAATTTCACTCCGAATGAAATTTGGTTATTTACTGTTCATTGAGGTATCAGAGTTATTTTTAAGTATTTTTTTTATACATTGAAATATTTTTAAATATTGAAAGTGGCATTTTAACTATTCCATTTAACTATAAAACGGCAGAAGAAGAATATATTACAAAAGCTGAGAATAGAAAAGATGAACATTACTTCTCACAATTATTTTCAAACCATCACACACACACACATCCTCACAGTTTTTTCAGAATAGAACACAAAAATACGATACGAATCTTGCAGATTTTGTTTTAATTTCTTTTAAGGCTAGTTTAAGTAAAACAAAATTCTTCATATATTTCATCTATAGCACCTTATAAATGCCTATTGAACTCAGAAATAAAACTGAACCTGTCAATGCAATTCACGAGCCATAGGACGTAAAAATCTTCGACAAGTTGAAAGGAATTAACTTTATCAAGAAAATACAACCTTTGAGGATATTCGGTGAATAATCCTTTAAAGTTAACGTAGGTGAAATATTAACAAAAGATACCTTACTGCCCTTTGAAATAGTCACCTGCCATAGCTATGCACCCCTGAGATCTGCTATACATCTGCTATACAAGTCCGGGAAACTTAGCAAGAAGTCTTCTTTTGACGTGGAGTTCAAAAGCCTCGTCACGTTTCGTTGAATGTTAGGAATTTCATCAATATCGATAACACGTTTTTCTCATCCCTAAATTCTGAGTAACGATTTGTCGCACGGATTCACGGTTAATCTACAGTTCATCAGCTATCATGTGTGCGCACAGTTAATTGATGATCTTTAGTGATTAATCACCTCACTTTCTCAATGTTTCGTCACTGACGAAGGTCGCCAGTCTTCCACTACGGGGATTGTCAGAAACGCTTTCCCTGCTTTTCGAAAACTTGCGAACCACTCGTACATGAACTTCATGGACAGTGCTTGATCTTCATAAACACGTACCAGCATCGAATAAGTTTCTTTTGGTGTCTTACCAAGCTTAAAACAAAACTTATTGATCTTTTGTTCGTTCATTTTCCTGCTCTCAGTTAAGAACCAACGTACTAAACAGCACTTTGCAAAACAAGTCTTACACGGAACACAAATGAGTCTCAACTGAACAATGGTGGGAGCAGATGGTCAACACCTTCCACTATGCATGTGGAGCATTTTTCTTCGCCAGTGTTTCCAGATCCTCCGTTCTGACTTCCTTTCCCGAAATTTATTGTCAGAGGTTGTATTTCGACTGTTTCAAAATTGAAAATGCTGATAGAAGTAGAAATACCCCAAGAAGATATTTCTATGCTTCATAGATATTTATATAGTCTAACATATATAATATATTTCCCCTATATAATTAAATAAAATAGTATTATCTGGGACAGCATTATATATCAGCTCATCGTAAATTAGTAAATATCCTTCTGATAGCTTCTAAAGGTTGTCACATTTGTCTTTTCGAAAACACTTTTTTAATTTCACTATTAATACCTAAAATCATATAATATTCATGTGCTTTCAAAACGTAAGGAACTTTTTTCATAAACATGGAACTCATTTAGTTATATTAAGACTCCTAAATTAGGTTTCTGAAGTGATAAATGTGTTTTGAATTTCCGCAGATTTCTCACATCTTGTTTCCATGATGAATATCTATCTTTTGTTCCCATCTCACATCTGGTAAAACTTTTCTAATTTTCTTAAGATAGAGGGTCCATCTTAGTGAAAATTGGACAAATTCTTTGAAGCAGTATATATTTTTGAGAGGAGTTGAAAGAGTTTCTACTGCAAAGTATAATTTTGCCACTGATAGTTATTCCTAAAGAATTTAAGGGAGACTAAAATTAATATTTTACGTATAGTTGAAAATTATTTTCGATAAATTTACTGCATTTTTGTGAATATTGAAATTTTTAAGAAAGAAGAAAACAAAAGAACTTTTTATGTCTTATTACATTTAAAAAGTTTACATTGATTTGTGAGTGGCGTTAAATATATATTAAACTAGCTGGTATACCCGTTCTTCACACGGGTGTATTGAAAAAATAAACAATACAGATTGAAGGATAAAGATATTTTTAATGAGTTAATTTTACTTGAATTGCAAATTAAAGAAAAAATAATTTGCAAATCTGAGCTGAACAAAAAAAGATCATATTTGTTAAATTTTAAACCTGAAGATCTAATAGCTGCTAAAAAGGATTTTTTAAAATTTATAGCCCCACGTCGATGGGGACCCCCCCCCCTCTTGTGGGTCGATTTTTGAACACACCTTCCTAAGCTGATGATCAGCAAAAGCAACACATTGTTACAAATTTTGGGTGATGAACGCTTAAAATGGTGTAAATAATTTATATCTGGATGCGTAATACATTAATATTACTTTGTTGCATTTATTTTATGTTAAAATTGTAATATTCGCAAGCTACGCTGTTTCTTACATTATATTGGCGATCCAATGAAAACATAGCGAAATTTTGGTGATAGAGCCAAGTTGGCATCATTTTTGGTGACCACGTGGCAACTTGGCAATTGATTGAACGGTACAAAATTGCTTTGCTGTAGCTCCACCTGTATGGAGCTGCAACAAAGAGGATAGCACAAAAAACTTCCCTACAAAAAATATATGTACATGCCAATTTCTATAGTGATAGGTTGAGTGAGTGATTGTAGGGTTTAATGGCGCAAGAGCCAATTTTGACTAAACTGCGCCATAGTGATAGGTTGAACGGCGTTGGAGTGAAGCAAGGCCATGAATACAAAAATCCATTTATATATATAGAGATTAACATTAAAGGAGAACCTATCAAAACCAAATTTCTCTAAGCTTGGTGACCATGTTGGGAACTTGGTGATTGATTGAACGGTGAGTTCAAGTTTATATGCTGTAACACCACCTTGTGGAGAGTTGCAACAAAGAGGATAGCGCAAAAACCCTCTCCACAAAAAATACATATACATGCCAATTTTCATAGTGATCGGGTGAACGGTGTTGGAGTGAAGCGATTTCATATATAGAAACATCCATTTATATATATATAGATGAAACAAAAATCCATGAACCGGGCTTCTAATGATAAATAGTCAAACTTAGTATTTTAAATTCTTTAATTGACTTTTGTTATGAGTGTTTTTTAAAGTTTGTCTAACTTTAGTTCCATAAAAGAATTAAAAGTTTTCGAACGTGTGGGATGGATAAAAGGAAGATTTTAATAATTTTTATTCAAATAATATTTTATATTAATTTAAATTAGATGTATTGTAATAAAAAATATTATTTAATGTTTTATGCTTTAGAGTTTAAGGTCCATCTCCACTCGCATTAATGCACTGAAAAAGCAAACGGCACACAAAATATAGAATTCTCTGCAAACTCAAAAATTTATCTCAATAATAATTTTTCTTCTAAGTGATGTAAATTATCAGAAAACTAGCAGTCCAACAATTTAACATAATTCCCTACAATATTCTAAATTACTAACCATTGCACTAAGGTTCTGGCCACTTACTAACTTTCGAATGCTCTAACTCTCGGCATCTTCCAATCTAAAACATTATTGTTCTTTTTAAATAGTACTCTTTAATTTTGATTTCCATTTTGTTTAAGTAAAATCTTTTCCGATATCCCTTAAATACCTGACTGGTTCCACGAAATCATTTCTACTCTAGTATTTAACATAAATTGAGATAAATTTTAAAAACTCTTAGAATAATAAAGAACAGTCACTGAAAAGCGCAAGATTGAACAATTTCTGGAATACTGCTGTGAAAAATTATCACCAATACTAGATAATGTGGAGATCAACCAGCAGATATAAATCATATACCGAATTCTTTTCATAAGAGAACAATTTATCACCGTAATTATAAGATATAGAACTATCTTTAACGACAATTTTATATATGTGCCTTGAGATTAAGATATTTCCTCTCTTCTAAATGACCGTCATTAACTCTCGATTGTGGATGTTTTTTTCATATTGATCATTACTGAATAGAAATGTTCTAAAAAATGTTTAAAAAAAGTGCGCGAGTACAGTTTTTTACAAAATAATTTATATCCATGCATAAATAAGTTACCTAGAAAACATTTCTCAACATTTTATTGTTCTCACTAGAAATATTTTCAAATTCTCAATTACTTATAAACTTAACTTACGTATAACCCTTTGTGTATTGAAATACGTACGAGGGTTGATCTAAAAAAAAGGTTACAAGTCGTATAAAGAAATATTTATTAATAGTATATAGAAAATACAAAAGGGGATTAAGAGGTATACGGGCCTATCACGTTTCGACATAATCACAAAGTCTGTTTAGGCATTTATCAGAATGTTCAACCCGTATTGGGAGAAATCAGGTCCTAGTCCATTGAGCCAGGTCTCGAAATATGTTTTCACAGCACTGTCTTGAAATATCGCAGCACATCAGAAACGATATGTTGCACGCTACCATAGCTCAGTCCCAGCTCTGAAGAGATTTCACCCGTCGATCATTTTGAATCGTTTCTTCAATTCGTGCCGTGTTGATTTCTGTCGTTGAAGAACTTGGCCAGAAGCTCCCTGTCACACACACACACACACACATATTGCGGTTTTCTTCATTCTGTCTGCCTGGTTGAAAAGAGTGACACCATTTCTCTACATGTTGTCTGCTCATTGCAGATGCGGACACATTCTTTGCCCATAAAAATTAAATCACAGCTTGTACTTCCAAACGAGACCAATTTCCTAAGAGTCTTGCCATTTCAATCATTCTGAACCATCTGGGAACTTTCACTACCTCTCTACAAACCAGCTGTATGACAAGTAGCGCCATCTGTCTCCACTTTGGGGTAAGAAGATTTCTCCACAATATGTAGTTTTCAAATGCTACGACTTGTAACCTTTTTTTTTCTGATTGATCTTCGTATACACCGCTTTAATATAACATTAAATGCACAGAAGAAATTTTTTTAGTTGAAAGATTAAGAGTTAAATTAACGTCGCACTAGAAAGCTGCACTAGGGCTATTGGTGACGAGCCTCGTAATTTTGAGCCATAGTCAAGTAACGTGGACGACACCTGTACAGGCACTTTCATATTCTAACTTCCACATCACACCAATTGGAGGACGTTTGAGCCTCGGCAGATTTATATTGTAATGGTCCACTCAGTACGGCTGGTCTTCAGTGGCATCAGGGTCGAATGCATGACACGCCAGCCACGAATCCATGATCTTGATCACTAAGCTACCACTGCCACACGATAGTAAAATTATAACGGATTATATTTAAGCTTATTCTAATCCTGCTCTTTTTAAGCGTGATATTTGTTTGAAAACCGCTTTCCGTATGGAGGACATGGTTTTGTGCAAATGCAAATTCCATTTAAGTGTTAGTCGTTGAGTAGGCAAGGAAATTGTTAAAACTTGATCGTATGTGAAAATTCTAGCGTTAGGGACTGGTGGTCGCACTTAGTGAGATTAAATCTAGCAAGTAATGTAAAAAAAATTAGTCAATACCTACTTTGAATGGATGAATAGCAAGTATTTTATTAACGACTGAAAATTTGAAAAAGATATATATATATATGTGTGTGTGTGTGTAAATATGTATAAATAGGGAGAGAATGAATTAATAGTAGAAATTGGGGGACAAAGAGCATGATTTGTCTGCATTGTTGTAACAATGTAAAACGTAGAACAATAGCTTTGAAATCATTCAAACCTTTAAAACAAAATGCCGTTTCCTGCATTGTTTCTTTTCATCCATAAGCAATTTATAATAATATTGAAAATTATTGTTTTACGGCTTATTGTTACTGCTTGTACTGTTGGGAAGAAAATGTAAAAGACAATAATGTTCTTAAAAAATAAAATCTTGTTTTATATCAGAATATTTTTAAAATATCTGAAGCCCATGCGAAAGAATAGAGAATTTATATCTAAGTGGGGGGACATTTAGTATAGAAATATTGTAGTTTTCACATTTCGCGGTAGAATTTTTTATAGAGTAGACACTCTTTACAATGCTGTAAGCTAAAGTATGAAAACATGTATACGTACTTCCAGTATTAAAATAAAAATAGATGATGTAATCATTTTTTCTAAAGGGATATCAAACTAACTTATATGTGCTCCATTACTGGTATATAAGAAAACCACGAGAAATTATAGGAAAATTGATTGTGAAATGTGGCTTAAATTCAAACACCTTTGTTATTTTATTTAAATAACAATGGGTATTATTATGCATGGCATTAAAAAAAATACATTCAGAAGTTTTGGTAAAATACATTGCTTCTAAATTAGAATCACATGAAAAGAATAATATACATTGCTTGATGTTTCAATTTTGTTTTTAAAACACGCGTTCAGGATTTTTTTTTTAAATATAAAACTCATTTGTTTATTTTTACGTACGTATGTGTTAGAAATTACACTTTTCTTCATTTCATTGGAAAAAAAAATAGTATTAATCAAAAACATTTATTAACCACTTAAGGGCCTCCGACATATATATCCGTCTCGTTCAGGCGGTGCATTATGTGCCAGGGACGTATAAAGGGTAGGCAAGAAATAAGTTGCCCAATTCAGAGGGCTCTAGAATCCGTCCTATTGGTCCAAATGACATAGAATTTGTACCATAGATAATTCAAATGATGCGCTTGACATATATTAAATAAAAAAAGTAGTACAACTTTTCGCCGGTAGGTGGCGCTGTAATACACATAGCCTTATTTAATATGTTTTAAAAATATGCGTAAAATTATATAAAGAGTAATATTAATATTGCTTAATATGATACCCTTCATGTTCAACAATAGACTGTAATCTCAAAATCATATTTTCAACAGCTGACCGGAGTAAATCTGCCGGAATATCTAAAACATGGCGCCGAATGCTGTCCTTCAGATCTGACAGAGTTGATGGCCTTTGACGGTAGATATCGTCCTTTCGATAACCCCACAACCAAGAGTCGCAGGGGTCATATCCAGCGAATGAGACGGCTGATCACCAGTGCATCTGTGAAATGCTGTTTTAGCAAATTCATTACACGGCGATCTATGTGCGGAGGAGCGAAGTTCTGCATGAAAGTTATATCCTGAAAACATCCACGCTGTTGAAGTTCTGGGATTACAAAATCACTCAGCATAACGTGGTATTGTTTTCCTGTAAGGAAACAGGTTTGTATTCCATTTGATTTTATCTCTTCAAAAAAATAAGGTCCAATGAGAAAGATAGTTGTGAAAACTACACCATGCCGTCACTTTTTTGGGATTCATGGTTTTTTTTCTGGAAAGGGCGTGGGGATTTTCCACTGCCCAAATACGACAAATGTGGGTGCTAACTTGGCCATCCAGGCAAAAAGAGGGCTTCGTCACTCCGCAGAATGTTCCATGGCCAAGTGACGTCAACCACCATTCGAGTAAGGAACTGAAGTGCAAAAATTTTACGAACCTCTGGGTCTCCGTTCTTCAATTGATGCACTATCTTGATTTTGTATGGAAAAAAAATGCAAAATCCACAATAAGAGTTTTTGCACAGTGGAATACGGCATATCCAATATACGGGATACAACACTCACACTACCATCCGGAGACTGACTGCTGGCTTCAACGACCGCAGTAGCCACATTTTCGATGCTAGAAGACGAGATGTGTTTTCGTCCTCTACCTAGAAGAATGCCCAGTCGTCGAGTTGTTTCAAAAATTACTGTATTTTTTGCTCAGGGCATATGGAGACATTGGACCTCTTCGTATTTGCTTCATACGACGGAATTCTTTCACAGCTACAACGAAGTTCTTCTGGTTCATGTAGAACAATTGTACCAATATCGCTTTTTCTTTCAACGTACGCATGATGATCATGCGCTGAAAAACTAATGTTGTTTCTGATTTTGAATATATGCAAATAAGTATCATTTGTTTTATTAATGTTACTTTATATTTTTGACGCATATTTTTAAAACATTAAGTAAGGCTATGTGTATTACAGCGCCATCTACCAGCGAGAATTTGTACTAATTTGTTTTATTAATAAATGTGAAGCGCATCATTTGAATTAAATTTTACTTCATTTGGACCAACATGGATTTTAGATCCTTCTGAAGTGAGCAACTTTTATCTTGCTAACCCTGTATATCTGTCCTCGGAGATATGATTTTTTTCTTTGTATGGCAATCAGTGGAACTATTCCGATGGTTTTGGAATGTAATAAAACAACATTGACAGTGTTTGAAAATTATTTACTTATTTTAGAGAAAATTTTCTTATCTGTCCATTTTCCCCCCCCCCCACACACACAAACAAACCGTATAAGCGAGATTATGTGAAAAACGGTGGCAGGAAGCGAATTGCGTAACTTTTAATCTGCAATTAAGGGGTTAAAAAATCGGGATTCGACAAAAAATTATGTTTCTAAAATTATAAGCTAAAATTCTATGATGTCAAAGTTTTGAATTTTTAGCCTTGAAATATCTCTTGGCGATTTCAAATAAACACGTTTTCATTGTAAATTTAATAACCATTGACTATTTCTTGACACTTAGCACAAAACACGACGATTGCCTGTCCATATGTATATTTTTATTAATAAAATTTATATGCCTCGAAAATAAATGAAATATCATGCAATCAAGCAATCCACAGTAACCAGAATGAGTATTAAAGGATGTTCCATAATAATTGAATACATTAATTTTACTTTTTACCAATTATATTCAAACTTCATTACACAATACGAATATATTAAGATATTTTATCAAATCATACTTTGATTGATAATTTAATTTTTTTATTCATTGGTAAATGGCATTAAAAATAGCTCAATTGCTTACAAAATATAATATAAGGAAATAAATTATGATTGCTCTCTTAACTGCTGACATAAACCGTTGCATTTTTTTAATCATGGCACAATATTCTTTGAAAATACTTTTTCCCGACTGAAAAAATGTAGCAGCATACATACAAAAACACCCGCTTCCTCTGCTGTATTTCTTTTTATATTTTTTCTCAACGTCGCTTTTCCAAAGAATTTTTATAAACAAAGCCTTTTTTTCTTACTAAAAACATTTTTTCTTTCGTCAAAAAAAAATGTTAAGTTAGCTAAATAAAAATGCTATTTCTTCAATTTCTACACATGTGCCCTCCCATATTTCTTGAGGAGTACTTAAGATTTTTTTTATTTTACTTTTTTTATCGGTGGCAATATAAAAGTTATGGGACCCTTTTATCATAAGAAATTGCTTCTTTTTTGTTTAGGCAAAAAAAAACTTTTTTTTCAGGGAAGGGGCAACATATTCTTTTTCCAAGCCACCTCCACACTAATATGAAGCTCTACACCCAAGCCAGTAATACTACGGTCTTCCCAAAGGTATTGGAAATTAAAGACGAACACTTTTTTCTAATCTAGTTTGTTAGGCGTTTTTTTTTTAAGAATTAAAAAGACGTATAAGATCTGTGAATGATCTGGGATAAAGATAAAAGATAGAGCGAAATTTTTTTTGATTATGATTCTTCTACATATAAAAGGTTTTTTTCATTAGCTTTCAAAAATCGACAGCAGGATACCTAAGTGTCTGTGTGTTTAAGAATGTATTTTTGAAATAGAATGAATCTTAGAATATAGATTCTTATATATAAAACCAACAAATTATTCGATGATTTTTATTTCAAAAAATTGAAGTAGAAAAAGGAATAGCTCTTAAAAGTTTTAGATTTTTTTTATTTTTATTTAAAAAATTGATATTTTCCCGACTTTAATTCTTTTATTGCACTCAGAGTGAAATACTTCATAATTTACAAGTACTTACTTTTCTTAAACTCATATGAAACTAGGGTGTACCGCCGCAAGATTGCGGGATCCCGGTATTTCTTCAAATCCCGAAATCCAGGGATTTAATTATTTTTTTAATTATATCTTGAAATTTTGTAAGAAGTTAATTCTCAGAAGATTTATATATATTTTTTTATAAAACATGTACGTAGAATTTTTTTCCCGTTGTGATACGTATATTGAAAAAATAATTCAACGGAACAATTTTAAACTCTGAGTACTAGACTATTAGACATATTTTACTTTTTTGCATTTAATATTCAGTTTACAATGGACTAAATTCAGAGGCAAGCGGCGCCAGGTCGGAATCAAGTGATGCACTGGCAAACTTTTGCACGTGCAATGCTTTACCATAAAATAGTATTATAATTACGTTGTTGAAGTCTTAATAAGTATATTTAAACTTTATCACAGTATAATATACCTAATATTACAATATTTTTGGATTATTCTAGTATACCTATTAGGTAGGAAATAATCTAATTAAATTTTTTGCATAACTTTTGTTTTTGTTGTAGTTCGTGTTAAAGGTGCATAGCTACTTATAGTTGTTACTTGTCGTGTTTGTTTGTGTACTCTCTATTAAATGTTGCCCTCCATTATCAATACACTAATGCAATCAATTTCAAAGACTTTGAGTTACCTTTTTAAGCATATCGACTGGGATGTTATCAATCTCGCCTCGGATGCTGTTCCTTGGGTCTTCTATGGTCTTGGAGCGATCTTTGTAAACCAAGGACTTGAGATAAACCCACTGCAAGTAATCAGGAGAGGATAAATAAAGAGAACACGCGGGCCAGCTTACGTCCCCTCTCAAGGAGATCAGTCATACAGAGAAGACTACTCTCAAAATACCCATGGAAATTCTGGAGGTGTGGGCTGTGGCCCCATCTTATTGTAATCACACGTTGTCAATATCCCTTTCTTGGGGGAGCAGGTAAGAAGAATTGTTGGATCATTGTCATATACAGTCTTCGGAGATCCTTTCCTTTCTTTGCAGACATTTCCCGTTGCTCTGAAGGCATCCATCCACATTAAAACACATTTCCAATCAAGTACACGGCTTCGTGGAGGAATATAGAACTTACGACGAAAGGACGTTGCATTGCAATCACCGGCCGACGTTAGAGATATATTCTCCATGGCAAAAGCGCAATGCTGTCTCGACCACAACATATTTAAACTGAGACACAAATATCCCACTCCACGCCTTCCACCGATCTCCTCCCCACACTCTCCCCCCCCACGAAAATCACTGGAACACACAACAGAAGTTCCCACGCTCCCCCTGTATTAAACCAGTTTATTATGTTTTCAGTTTTATTATGTAATTTCAACTAAACTAAGGTGCAAGTATTTTTCATAAACACTCCAATCCTAATCCCAGGACCAATCCAGAGATCTCAGGATTTGGATAATGTAATCCCGAAATCCCGGGTTTGAAAATATAACACGGGATTGCAAACCCTATATGAAACAATCAGATTTCTTTAATTAGTTCAAAAATGTATTTTAAATTAGCAAAATCATTACTCACAGTTTCGATAGTTACATCTTTGATAACTGATTTGTATACATGAAAGACCTTTAATTTAGTTTCTCAGAAATAAAAAAAATTAATTTCGAAACTTCAACTAAGCTAAGGTGCAAGTATCTTGCATGTAATAAGTTTTCCTCTCTTTTTTCGTTAAGGTGTAACTTTCTAAAATGACAATTGGCATTTGCAATATTCTCTAAAATTCGATAGTTGGATTGGAAATATTTTGAAATCTTATATGTTTTTGTACACAACATATCCTTTTTATTGCAAACATTAGCCACGGAATGCACGTTTGAAGTTTTGTTACATGAAGAAATTATACATTTGCAATCCTAGCATTACATATATCATAAACTCACAATAAAAAGTTCATCCAGATAGTTATAGACAATTCTAACTTTTAAAAGGACTTTTACTCTCTTTATTTTTAAAATTTGGTAAAAAAAAATAACTTTAACCTAAGTAAAATTTACCCCTACTTTTCAGGTTTTTTCCAGTACGTAACACCTATTTATTTTATACACTCATGTCCATAAATTAAGGATAATTCAGAATAACACAGAAATTAAACCTAAAATAAAAATTTCACCTGTAGAATTATCACACACCTCTTGAAGAAGAATATGCAAATTGCAGGAAACCACCAGATAGCGCGGATAGTACGTCACAATGACGAGAATGTAAGAGAGGGGTAAATAAGGAATGGTGGCAAAGAAGTAAAATTGTTCACAAGCGTTTTAAAAGCCTTTCAGTGCAATAACCGCATAGTTATGGCACAAAGGAAGCATTTGGATGATTTTTTACATGGTAGAATTATCGGACGACTGGAATGTGGACGTACACAGCTCGAAGTATCCGAGGAACTTGGAATCGCCCACAGAGTGTCATCTCCAGGCTTTGGCAACGATTCCAAGATGATGGTAATGTGAGTAGATGTTACAGCACAGGTCGCCCCCGAATTACAACGCCGAATGAGGACCGGTATTTGGCAGTTACTGCCAAAAGAAACAGACGGAGCACAGCATCAGACCCGTCTCTTCAGCTCTCTTCAGCTACCGGCACGACAGTTTGAAGGCAGACCGTGTACAGATGCTTAGGGCACATTGGTCTATATGCTCGTAGGCCTGTCGGATGTGTTATCCTTACCTCAACTCACTGTCGCCTGCGATTAACCTGGAGTAGAGAGCCTGCATTGTGGACACCGCAAAAGTGGCCTTGTGTGATGTTTTCCGACGAGTCCAGGTTTAGTTTGCAGTCTGATTCTCGCCGGACTTTCATATGGAGAGCACCAGGTTCACGTTACCACCAAGAGAACACCATTAAATGATACCGTTACGGTGGTGCAGGATGGCTCGTTTGAAGAGGAATTATTCTTGGTTCCAGAACTGACCTGCATGTTCAGAGTGTAACGATGACAGGCCACATCTATTGGGATGTCATTCTGGAAAAACATGTACGTTTGTTTCGGGGCGCCATGGGTGCTGAATTTCTGTTTATGGATGACAACGCCCGTCCTCACCGTGCAAACATTGTAGACGAATGCCTTCAATCGGAGGGTATCACCCGCATGGATTGGCCAGCATATTTACCGGACTTGAATCCAATAGAGCATGTGTGGGATATGCTTGGCCGACGAATTGCTGCCCGTCAACCCCCTCCCACCTGTCTACCGGAACTTCGGAGGGCATTGCTTGATGAGTGGTGTAATATTTCCCATGATCAGATTGATAATTTGATACTCAGCATGCGTAGGCGTTGTAAGCCCTGTATTGCATCGTCCGGGAGACATACTCCGTATTAACCATCATACTAACTATGTTATACTGTTTTTTGTAAATAGGTTCTTTTTTAAAATTTGCTCCAGGGAGTAAAAATCGCAATTTTTATTAATTATGTCAAACATATAGCATCTTTTTTGCTCTTTACCTTTTGTTTAATAAATAGACTTTACAAATAAGTCAAATTTGTTTTGCTTCTGTCTCTTTCTTTGCCTGAACTTTATTATCCTTAATTTATGGACATGAGTGTAATTTAAAATATTTTCCTAAAGTGCATTTCACTCTTACATGCTTCTATAAACATATATATTTTTATTTAAAATGTCCTTACCTCTCTAAATAAAATTTTTCTCTTATTGAATAGCTTGAAGCCATGCATAGAAATAAATTATTATGGCGATGGTCAGTGATGGCAGTGGTTCACAAACAATAATCAATCTTCAGTTACTTTAAAATTTAATTGTTCTTTACTATTTACATAATATTCACAACACAGATCGTCATTTAAGTCACGTCTTTAATTTTCTAATCGTTTTCTGTAAATTCTGACAGACAAGAGGAGTTGTCGTCGTTCTTCTTATCTTTTTGAATCACGGTATCGTTTGCTCTAGCATCTAAAAACTGGTAGGCTCCCAAAACACTGAGAACGCTCTTTAACATATGCAGGACAGTTGGCTAAGTGTTTTGGCGATAGTGGCTGGCACCACGTTATTAGGTGATATAATTAAAGTGAATTTAAAGAATAAACTCTTCTATCTATCTCTCTGTCATAGATTTCTTGACCCAGACCGTAACTCAATGATGCTATTAAATTTTGAAAAATACTAACGCAAAATTACATACTTGAAAAAATAAGAATATAAAGGAATATAACATTGTTCTGACTTAACGAGAAAATTTCTATTTATAATTCACGATTTTCACTCTCAAGATAGCACGTTCTGTGTGTTCTTGTCAGCAAGATTCTAATCCCATGGAACCTCTAATATTTCTCGTAAATAATTACAAAAGATTAAATAATAGATAAATATCTTATTTAATTCAAATCGCATTGTATTATGGGTAAAAATTTACTAATTTGGGACTTTGCCAATGAAAAGTATAAGGAAAACAACATTTGAAAATGAACCATGATTTGGAACTTAAAAAGATATGGAAAAAATTCAAAAGTTGAAAAACAAGGAAGGGAACTAATTTTTTTAGAGATTCGATAGTTTTCCTCTTTTTTAATATTTAATAAGAAACCAATCGTTTTAATCTATTTAAATCAGTTTACTCTATCGGTTCGTTGGCTTAACGATAGAGTGTTCAATCCCGGCTGGAGTCGAGAGAATTTCTGGGTGCTAAGATCATAGGCACGCATGTCATAATTATGTGGAATGTTAAAGATTAATTGAGTATCAATTTGTCTATGTTACCCTCGAAAAAATTTAATCAAGGCAATATTTAGTATCTTATGAGAGCCTGAATGAAATAATTTCAAGCGTTAAAAATTTGGTAGCGAGAGCCACCACTAGGTGTCGCATCAATGAAATTGTTCTCATACTTGGTAACATGTATATAGAAAGGCTATACTGACAAAATGTGGTCCATTTGAAAAAAAATAAGCTCATTCCTAATAAAATGGTCTGTAAAGTTAAACTTTATTGGACAACAATATCTTAATAAAGGGGTTTAATTTAGTTGGATTTAAGTATTGAGTTGAATACATTATATTGAATGTAGTTGGATTTAAATATTGAGATGCGAGGGAAATTAAGAAACACGTCCCTATTTTTCTTCAAATAATTCTCATATAAGCAATCTAAGTACTGCATTTTTAAAAAAAAAAACTTTTAGAACTTATAGAAAGATAAAATAATTTTAAAAAAATTTTTCCGTCAAACCCTGTTTTTTTTTCTTTATAAAATTCTATACATAGTTTTCTTAAATTTATCGCGTATTTAAATATTCAGATTTATAGAATGATAAATCAAATATTCCCGGAATGAAATAAAACACAAAACACCCTAATAGGTTTTTTTATTTCCATTATCAAACGTTCATAATATTAAAGATTTTAAATACTTGTTAAAAATATTTTAAAGCCAGCAGTTGAAAGGTATTCTTCAAGGTACGCAGAACCTACTCAAGCGAAGATTACATGAAAAAAAATTCAGGTACTTCAAACGATATATTGTTCTCCCTATTTACAATGCGCTTGTTGGTTGCCCTACAATTGCTCTAAGGCGCGTCTGTGCTAAATTGCTGATCATTCGCATAAGCAAACGTGGTTTACGCAGGTAAAAACGTCATGCGTTTTGGATATTTTTTGCTAGAATCTATTATCTTTCAAATGAGTTACATTTTAGCAGTATGGCCTTTACAGACAAGTCAATTCCCCAAGTATGAGATTCATTTAATTGGTGACACCATATAGTGGCGGCTATCGCTACCAAATTTTTGACGCTTGAATTTATTTAATTCAAGCTCTTGTTGGATGCTAAGTACTTAAGTGATTTAATTTTGCCCCAAAGTACCATAGCCAAACTGATACCCAAGAGACCTTTAGCATGCCACACAATCATATGGCATGCGTGCGTACGATTTTCGTATCCAGAATATCTATCCACTCCAGCCGGGTTCGAATCCACAGACCTTAGCTTACGAGGCAGATACGCTATCTCTAAGCCACTGAACCATCTAAAAAATGTATTATCAAAATTTAATTAGAAGCAGATGGTCATGGTATATTTCCTAAACATCTATGCTTCATTATGTCCCATGTGCAAAACCATGCGACCAGAAAATGATTAGTAATCACGGAAAATGGCGCACTTACAATGGATATCGGTATTATAACCTTAACAATTACTTCGGAAAAATAACCAAACATATAAAAAATAAGAAAGATTATTAAAAAAAAATTTGATGTTGGATCAATTTTGTAGCAAGAATTACAAAAGAATTTATTACTTAAGTATTCGAAATCAAACTTTCTTTGTTACAAATAACGCAGATATATTTCTCAAGCTTTGCATTGTATCATAAGTATCGAAAATTTAGATCTTTTTAGTTTAAGAGAGAATAAAAATAATAGCCTACTTTTTGAAATTTATCGTTTTCAGTGTTGCTAATTGATTTCAGTGTGTGTGAATAAATTGTAATGTTTCGCATCTCTACAGGTGAAGAATAAGGAGAAATAAATAAATTGGCAGTAATAGAGACTGCCGATAGAAGTGAAAACTTAGAAATTTTAGTATTAAAATTTGAAATTTCATAATGTTTGAATTAAAATTATCAACATCAATCTGGTTTTCACATCTATTGACACTCCGAGCAACAACTAAATACATGCTTATATGGTTTTTTATTATTCAAATATATTACGGGCTGTACAAGATCATGCCAAAATATAAATACAATTCAATTGAAATAACAATTAATATACAATCATTATTTATGGATAGTATTTGTATTTACTTAAATTTCAATGTACTTGGTTTTTAACGTTTGCATCATTGTCATCATTAATTTCAACAGTACTTAGACTTTTTGTACTTTCAATCATTTCATTTTGTTCTAAAAAAGTTACAATAGGCTTATGGTAACTAAAGCAAGAAAGGAAAATGTTTGATTCAAATTTATCTAAGTATCGCTTAAAAACCGCAGCGATCGTCGTTTTATATCTTGTAGTACTAAGTTTTCAAACATTGGACTTATTTAAATTAAGTGTTTCATTTAGAAAACCAAATAGTGGTAGATTTTTATCATCTGCAAAGTTAATATTGAAGTCTCCAATTAAAATCATCGGTACATTATCATATTTTTCACCAAATCTTTTTTCTAGTATTTCAGAACCTTCTTTTCTATAAATCATCAAATTTTCGAATAAAAATTATTGTACCTATCTCATAGATTTTCCAGGCGAAATATAAACGGCAACCATTAATAAGTATTGCCTATTCTCGGAATCGCAACGAACAATGCACAATATATACACATTGAACTTTTCAGTAAATCCATTGAATTTCACTTATAAGATATACACAGCACTATACGTCAGCTGTATAGCTAAAGATATATTGCTATAAGCATGTCGATGACGCGAACGCACGAGATTTCACCCATCCAATAAGTGTCTAAGGCGAACAGCACACCGCGCATGCGCCAGTCAGAGCATGTCAGGGACGCGAACCCATAAGATTTTCCCCTACCAAAAAGTGCCTAACCACCGCTAAAAAAGTTTTCACTTCAAAAATCGATTGTTCTTAAATTTCAATATTTGTAATCGAAAATCTATGTTTTCTTCGCTGGAATAACAGTTTGCTATATTTTTCTTCGTGTGCAAACAATTCTCAAAGATTTTGTTAGGATCCTAAATGCTTTACAAGTATATAATTTTTATTATGATTTTAAAAAGATTAAATAAACTTCTGTATTTTTTTGCAACAAAACATTTATTATATATTCTTTCGTATTAATAGTATGAGAATACCCGGAGAATTTCTATTTGTATCTCCATTTTAAGGGGGTCACTTCACAAAAGTCGATCCAAAAATCGATTTTTCAATTTTGATGGAAAAATAAAAAATACTACTATTTCTCTTTCTAATGCAATTTAAATTTTTGTTCTAGTTATACTAGAAGTATTTTTAATATTTTTTTAAAAATTTGTTTACATCCGTCAAACCCAAAAACAGCTGATTGCCACTCCCCTTTCATTTCAAAACAAAAGACACTTGCTACTTTTCAGCCTCATCAAATATTTTAAATTGATTAAAAGGATTTATTTTGATCCGTAACTTGTTCAGGAAAGAAGTGAAGTGAATAATTGTAGCTGTTTGTTTACTTTCTGGAAACTCGCGTGTTGTTTTTTACCTCTTCAAATATTTTACGAATTTCTGCTATTGGAAACATTGTTTCTATCAAAACATTTTTTTAACATGCTTTTGTTTAATAACAAAGCGTTTAAAAAACGAAAGTTTGGAAACAAAGGTACAAAAACCCAAACTTTCCAGAAATTAAATGCGTCATAAGTCAGAATAATGAATTCAAATTATACATGAATAACTCAACTTTAAAAGCTGAGTTAGGTAAGTTAAATAAAGAGTATGTTTCCTTTGTAGATTCACTTGAAAGTTTTTTTGAAATAATTGACATTCTACTGTTTTCTTATGCTTTGAAACCACATTTATTATAAATAAAATGTAAAAAACAAGGTATTCACATAAATTTTGGTCGCCAAATCCAAAGTTTGGTTCTATAGTTGTTGAAATGTTGTGACTTCTGTGATGTTATTCAAACATTTCTTAATACCAGGTTTACTAAAACAGTAGTTAATCAAAAAAGATACAAAATTATATGAAGTAAACACTGGGCTTTCATATGCTATTACTTTTATTGGAAAAGAGAAGCAACTGCGAAAATATTTTGTAGAGTTATGAATTGTCACGTCCACCAAAGTGGTTTTACGAGTTCATGCATGCATTAAATAACACGACACAGAAAGTAGCCAGTCTATGGTATTATATATATAACTGCTGTCGAAATAATATCATTTAATAATGCAAGTCCTAATGTACCGGTGTTTGTCTATGGCATTTGGCAAAAAAGGGGTCATGTTTCTCTGAATGGTATTACAGCAGTTAGTGTGAACACTGGGAAAGTTGTTGATGCCGAAAAACTATAGAGTAAATACTCAAGTAATTTTAACGGCAATGTACATAACATTGAGTGTTCGTCAGATTACTTCGGAAGTAGTAGAGGGATGAAAGTTGAAGGTGCACTTTGTATTTTCCATTGCTCAGAGGCACGGCACAATTTACGATACACAAATTACGATTTACTAATTGCGACAAAATATTTGGGTGATGAGGACTTTAAAGCATACAAAGCAGTTTTAGAATCTTAACCTTAGAAAGATGTCAACATTAAAACATTAGAATGTGTTGGTCATGTTGAGAAAAGGATGGAGACACACATGACAGGGCATAAAATCAAAATTTAAAGGCAAAAATCTTGATGACAAAAAAGTTCTAGGAGGCCGTTATAGATTAACAGATGCAGGAATAGACAAATTGTAAAGATACTATGTTTCGTGTGGCTATTTGAAGCAACTCAGAAAACTTGTCAGTCATGATGCAAACTATTTGGGCTATATTTTTTTCATAAACTCTCCACAGATTTGAAAATACGACACGGCTTATGCCCCATAGGAGGTGATTCGTGGTGTAAATATAATAGGTTCATACTGAAAGGTGACATACATAAACTTAACACAACTCACCTATTGCAATTAGCAATTGCATTAAAAAAGTATTTAGATAATTCTCTAGTCTTGAACTTTTATTTAGGTGCTTTCACGGTAAAACTTAAAATTTCAATGAAACCTTAAATTGTATTTGATTTATAGTTCCAAAAACTGTATTTATACAATTAGGAACTTAAAAAACTATAGTATTTGAAGCTACATTTTTATATAATCAAGGTTTCATTACCAAATTAAAAGTTTTAGATGTATTAAACATTCAAACCCTGGATTTTACAAATGTCGAGCGTTGGAAGAAGTAGATCAAGCGCATATTAAGAAAGCGAAATAGGCAGTTTTACAATGAACCAAAAAAGCTAGAACTAAAAACAAACTATTAAAATGTATACAAGAAGATGATCTTGGATATGATACCAGAAATCCAAGTTGTGGTTCTGGTACGTATTAGTTAATAGTAAATTTTTACTTTAAATCACTATTTCTCAAAAGTGTAAATTTCAACACAAAAGGAACATTTTTGAAAAATCTACTTAATTTATAGCTTTGAAACTTTGCACATATGTTAACACTATACAAATAAATATTTTAATGAGAGATTTTGTCAAAAAAATTATTCAAAAAAATTTTATGGATTAAAATGTACAAGAATTTTCATCGTTTTAATAATTTTGACGTGTTACTCCACATATGAATTTTTAAAAAAAAAACTAATCAAAATTTTGAAAAATGCTCTCATTAAAATAATAAAAACAATACAATAAATCTACACAAAAAAATTCATGACTGTACAACTTTTCAATTTTTCAAAAATGTTCCTTAAATTTGGTCATTTTTAACATTACGGAGATAGGGAAAAGGCTGCGTGAAGTGACCCCCTTGGTAATTTTTGAAAATTCAGGAATCTACTAAAAAAGAGAGTCCTTTTATTTATCTTTTTTTGAGATCAACTAAATTTCACTCTTTAAAATATACTTTATTCGTTGATTAGTAAACTAGGAAAAGAACTATATTTTCCTAAACTTCTCTAAATACTCCCAAGTTTGTGATAAATTATACCCATACAGAATGTAAGCAAATTTATAAGTGTATGAAAGAAAATACTATATGTAAAGGCAAAGAAATGGGCGCGTCTCACATTTCTCATAAAATTCCTGTTGGGAGTTTACTCAGAAATTTTAATTTCTACGTACTCTGTACTAATGTGTATAGTTTCCGGAATTTTAATCGGGAAACAAATGCAAAACAGAAAAAAAAATATTGACAATATTAATTATGTTCTACAATAAATCTTGCAAACTCAATGTACAACAAATTATGTACCATAAAATTTAAAATATACGATGTGTGACAAAAAACAAAACGAGAATGGTCCAATAAATCATTGTAATTTCATAATCAGTTCTTTGTGTCGTATCATTAACAGTTCTTGAACAAAATTTGTGGAAGTTTCTCAGAAAATCCTACGTTTTTGTCTGGACCTCTTTTCAACTGAGGTAAAATGGATGATTTAACTATAGGAAATAAAACAAATTCGCATGGGGTCAAATCATGTGAAAAAGGAGGATTCCCCATCACAGTAATGTTTTTACTGGTCAGAAACAGCTTGACAGATAGGGCCGTGTGAGCGGGCAAAATGTCTTGGTGCAACAGCCATCCACCCATCCATTCATCCCCAATTCTGGCTTTCTTTTCCTAATTTTTTCACGAAGTCTTTTTTTGTACTTCAATATAGTAGTGTTGATTTTCAGTCTGCACTGATGTGAGTGGGAATCCACTCATATCACGATTTTTGGCAATGTTTTGGTCTGTAATCACTGACCTTGAGTGCCCAGCCGATTCATCATCTTCTATACAGTCAATTCCGACTGAAAACCTCTTATACCATTCAAACACTTGTGCAAAGTTTTATCTCAATAAGCCTCCGTTGAAATTTAAAATGTTTTTGTGGTAGATTTCTTCACTAGAAACGTGATGTTGATTTGACGTTTTTCTGGCACTATACAATTGTTCGTGTTCACTTAATGATGCAATACTAGCCACATGTATAGAGGAGGAATGTGGGATGATATCACAAAAACAGTTGTTGCCAACTCCATGCTTTTTTCAAGCTACGCAATTAGCCTCGTTTTTTGTGTCATACCTTGTTTTTATTCTCTTATTCCTTCAATAACTGGACTAAGGTTAAAAGATACAAAATCATAAACATTAAAGCACAATTTATATTGTAAAACTGTTACTTTTAAAGCTAAAAAATATTATATTTTATGTGGAGGAAGGGATTAGGAATTCAAATTTAGAGCAAATCGCATTTAAATTTCTTCTTGCATTCTAAAATCTATTAATTAATTATTTGAGTAAAAGTATGATTGAAAAGATTTGGAGATTTTATTAAGGGGTAGTATTTAAAGAAATAATTTGTTTGGAATTAATAGAAATTCGCTCTAGGTTAAAAAAAGAATAGATTTACTCTAAAGTATCAATTATACTACATGGAAATTTTACATAGAGTGCGTTTAACATTTATAACCTCTATATTTGAAACTAAACATAGAAATATATTTCGCTTATTGGATTTCTGTAGTCTACGTAAACGACATGTGTTATAAAAACTCATAGGTGAATTAGACTAAAAAAGAATGCTGTAGTTTTATGCTTTACTTGACATAACTCTTGTTTTATTTTTTTAAATTTCTAAATGTTAATTTACTATTCTTTATCACTATTAGAAATTATGGTTAAATATGAATTAAATTCTATACAGGCAATAGGTTTGGGACTTCATAGTCCCAAGTAGAAGACACCGGAGCTAACACTTAAAACTTAATATTTATACCACGTGAAGTCGCTTAGAATCAATTGCTCTTCACCAGTTAAGTGTGGCATGCCCGTTTGAAAGTGCTCAACTGGGTGTGTTACAGAAATTGAGCGATAACGAGAATACCCGTCAATTACAGTGTCTGTTGAAATATTAGATAAAAAAATGGGTTTATTTTATAAAATTGCCAATTTTTTTACTAATACTTATTGCGCGTGGATTCCATGTACGGGACTATAAACAAATTTAGTTTGGTCGCGGGTTCACGAGGCCGAAGGGCCTTCCGAAACGTAAGATTTTATGGATATCTATGAATTTTAGGGACTCTCCAAGTTTACGGACTGAGAGACCTATACATCCCGATTTACTTTCTTCTTCACTGATAAAATATTTTATACCTGTTTTGACACCAAGGAAGTTCTGGTTGATGACAGGCCTCTTGCCAGAAAGTATCCTAACCTGTCCCACCCCAGTAAAATCATTGTCCTTTGGGGCAGCATGGTATTGGGCCGTTACTCTAAAGTCAGCAGAGGGTTGTGACATCAAACAATTGTCATTTACACCACTATATTCGTCCCATGGCTGATCATACCTGAAGGAACTCTAATCAACTCTTTCGACTTTTGCCTTTACCTTCTTTAGGGGCTAACATCTAAAATATACAACCTGTGGCCAGAAAGTTCGGTGAATGAGCTTGTACAGGCCGCTGCTATACTAGTAGAATATCAACGCGCCACGCGTGGTGAAGGTCAGTATCTGTTTGAACATGTTTGAAATTGACAAGGTTCCAAGTGCTTTTATTCCCTGTTAGTTTAACGCCGAAGGCCAAAGGTTTATTGTGGATTGTCGTGGTTTACAAAATGGATCAGAGAATAAACATGTTGTTTTGTTTCATACTTGGGAAATCGGCAAAAGAAATTCACGGAATGCTCAAAGAAGTTTTTAGAGATGAAGCCATCACATCAAAGAGTATTTATGAATGGTTTAAGCGTTTCCGGGATGGGCGGACCAGCCTGGAAAAGCCTGGATCGCATAAAGACAATGCTCATCGCATTCTTCGAAAATCTGTCTCTTTCGCAAAGAATTTCTCCTCCCTGAGAGTACTATATTGAATGCTGTTGCCTACGCCGAAAATTTGAAGCGTTTACTGCAACGGATCCCCGAGTACGCCAAGCAAGGCTCCTGGATTCTTCTCCACGATAATGCCCTGCCCCACACCGCGTTGGTTGTACGGCAGTTCCTGGCCACGAATGGAGTTGTGACACTTGATCACCCCCTTTATTCACCTGATTTGGCACCTGCAGACTTCTTCCTCTTCCCAGATTGAAGTCAGCCCTGAAGGAAAAGAGATTTATGGGTATCAACGACATTCAAAGCAACGTGACGGCCGGGCTGAAAGCCATACCGAAAAAACTGTTTTACAGGAGTTTCCAGGACTTATATACTCATTCCCAACCGTGCATTACCGTCCATGGAGACTATTTTGAAGGAGAGTAAATTGTATTTGATGCTGTATTCATTCACCGATTTTTCTGGCCACAGGTTGTATTATCATAGCACATAAATAAATTCGTTACGCGATTTTATACGCTGTTTCAGCCGGTGCCTATGGGAATTCAGGAGTTCGTCTTAAATTCTTCATATATTTTATTCATTTTTTTTACTCCAGCTTGACCTCAAAATATTATGAACATTTTTAAATTAGAGAATATGTTTTATTTTTCTGAAAAATTACAATTTCAATATCCAATGGTCACTACTTTTTACTCATGAGTATACTCGTCATGACACAAAACCCTGCAACTTCTCCATGACAAGAATATTCGTCTATCACAGTTAACTGATTTTAATTGGCTTCGACCCACAATTCCGCATGAATGTTTTTTAAATCTGCAAACATCTCCCTCAATGCGCAGTTATTGAATTAAAACATAACTATTTTCGTAGACGTAGATCGCATAAATTATACATGTATTGGTTATTTTGATGATTTTTCCAAGATTGCTTACGAAATTGAAATATTACAGTTATAGAATATATACAATGACATTACATTTTCCATTTAATTGTTTTCAATCAGCTCAGAACACTTTGTCCTCAGCAACTACATATATTTGTAAAAATGTATTGCATTTTTGTTTGAAAAACTAGAATGTTAGGACCACAAAATAAATTTTGAATATTTTCTCAACCAAGAAAAAAATATTTCATTATATTCTGACATCTTTCGCACACAAACAACTGTATACTTTAATTTTTTATTCACTTATGTGTGAAATCAGTTTTTTCCGTCTAATATAAAGTTATTTCTCCATAAATAAACGCTAACTAGAATTTTAACTTTAAATGTTAAAAAGAAAATTTGCCTACTTTCAAAATATTTCTAAATTTTAAGAACGTTTATATTAAACGCTAAAATTTATATTAATATTTATTACTAGAGTATTTTCTGTTCGAAAAAGTATTAAGAATTCGAGAGACGAAAATGATCTTAGAAATGCAAATACATAAAAAGCTATCTTCTAAAAGCAATTCATTTCAATTTAAAAAGCTAAATATAAAGGCCCATTTGTTTTTATGCACGAATCATGTTATCATATTTTTTTTTATAATTAATGTTCATCTTTATTATTTTTATACTTATTCATTTCTGGTATTCCAGTGAAATTCTATTTAATTTCGTCCTAAAATACAAATTTAAAATATCGCAGTAATGCAGATATTTTATTCACCATATGCTTCATACGTATAGATCATGTATTTTTATAAATTATTCATGCCATAATTCAAAGTAATAAGTTCAAATGGCCTTAAATTTAAGTGGTCTCGTTGCTGAAATGGTAAAAATGCTTGAAAATTTCAATAATTTTGAGCAATTTCAGTTTCTCGTGGAAGTTTGATATGCATTTATAGTTATATATAATGTACTATAGAGATATCCGTCATTTATTATTAAAAGTATAGTAATAAATTAAGAAATAGTCTTTAGCCTTCAAATTTGTTTCGAAAATATATTTTAAAAACCATAAAAAGGGCAATATTTTTAATTCAACGAGCTTGAATCTCACATTTATATATTCATTACTTCATT
Organism: Trichonephila clavata; assembly: GCA_019973975.1. Lineage (NCBI taxonomy): Eukaryota > Metazoa > Arthropoda > Arachnida > Araneae > Nephilidae > Trichonephila > Trichonephila clavata. The sequence continues at coordinate 29,586 of BMAO01009434.1, forward strand.
ATTTAAGTGATTAAAAAAAAACTGGGAGAAAAACCCAAGATATGGAGCTAAAAAGTGGGTTCATTTTAAATTTCTCATAATTTGAAATTTCTTACAAATGCTTACACCGAAAAATAAAATTTAATGTTCTTTAAATTATGCCTTAAAAATAAAAGTAAAAGCTATTTAAAGAATTGGAAATGTAAATGTTTTCCCTTTCATTCATATATTTATTTTAGATTAAACAAATAAGAGGGAGCTTCTTTATCGCGGGGCAACAATTAAAAATGTTTTATCTGTACAACACAACATTCTAAAAAATATGTATAGAGCTCATATAATTAAGAAAATATCCAAATATAACAAATTGGTAAATATAATTTCATTAGTCGATTTGGGAAGTATGCGTTCGATTTTCATTACTTATCTAAGGGTAAGATGATAAAAATTGAATATCACATTGATATAAGACGTTTATCGCAATAAAAAACTTATTTTATCAAGGTTCACAGGTAAAAATGACTTATTTTATCAAGGTTCACAGAATTATTTAACTGATCGATTTTTTTGTTTGTTTCAAATGGCGTACATTTTGGCTGCTAATGCATTTGCAGACACGGCAAATCTCCAAGAGTGAGAGCTGTTTAATTAGGAATGCCATCTAGCGGTGGCTCCGCCTACCAAATTTTTTTGACATTTGAATTTTATTCAGTTAAAACTCTCGTCGGATGCTAAGTATTACCATAATTTTATTTTGCCGAGAGCATCAGAGCGAAATTGATACTGAAAGGATCTTTTACATGCTACATACTCATAATATACGTGCCTACTATTTTCGCATCCAAAAAAATCTATCGACTCCAGCCGGGATCGAACCTACAACCTTGGGTTTATGAGGCGCGCACGCTACATCACAGACACCGAGTTGACAATTGATCGATAGAAAGAATTAAAATCAATAACCAAAACGACTATTTACAAAGAAATATTTTGCTGATTGGTGTCTTATGGGGTTTGGACCATGAGTCCATTATACTCCAAGTAAGATAATCCTCTGCTATCAGATCATACAAGGTGTGACACATCAAACCAACGAGACTGTGTACCTTGAAAAAGAGCGGAGTTGGCAACAGCTATTTTGGTGACGTCCTCCCACGCACCTCCTCTATCCATGTGGCCTGTTTCGTCTTAAATGATCACGCCAGTTGTGAGTATTGTGTCAATGAGTGGACACGTGCAACTGCAATCTGCCAGAAAAATGTCGAATCAACACCAAGGCTCTTGTGAAACTTCAGAAATCAGCCATGAAAACAATTCAAATATTAATCTTCGCTTATGGAGAGGGAAGTTTTATCTAGTGCACATGTATTTTAATGGTATAAGAGATTTTTATGCGAAGAGAGGGTCAGTGCGGAAGATGGATGAACTTGCTGGGGCCCAAGGTCATCGTTTATAGACCAAAAAAAAACCAGCCAAAATTCAGGATATGGATGGGTTCCTACTCACATCAGTGGTCTGACTATTAATCAACACTAGTACATTGAAGTACTAAAAAGACTTCATAAAAAATTAGGGAGAAATAAAGCGGAATTGGGGAGTGATAGATCGCTGTTGCACAAAGACAATGCATCCATTCCCGTAGCCCTATCTGTCAAACCGTTTTTAAACCGGCAAAAACATTACTGTAATGACGAATCTTTTTTATTCACCTGGTTTAGCTCCATGAGACATTTTTTTAAAATTTACCACAGTTAAATCTTGTTGAAAGGGAATCCCTTTTGTCTCAGTTGAAGAGGTTCAGGCAAAAACGGAGAATCTCCTGAAGGGCCTTTCAAAAGCCTCGTTCTGGAACTGTTACCAGCAATGGCAGCTCCGAATGCAGAAGTGTGTGAATACAGAAGGGAACTACTTTGAAGGTGATAATGTCCTGGAGAACTAATTCTGTAAGTAACTGATTTATGGGACCAGTCACTTTTTTTCTGTCACATCTCGTAGGCTAATCGGTATATTCACTTAAATTTCTTGTGACTGCAGTAACATAGTGGTCAGGAGTTCAAGCACCAATGCCAATGAAGGCCTGCCGTAAAAAGGTTGCACATAAGATTTTTCGTGGTTTAAAGTCCTCCCGTTGACATGTTGTGGTAGTGTGGAAAGGGGGATTTAAACTCAGGTGTCTCTCGAAAGTCTGGACTAAGATTCAAAATTACAAGGTCCGTTATCATTAGCCCTCGTGTTGTTTTATGGTTCGACGAAAATAAACACTTACTTGCTAAAATCTATTTAATTAGTTCTTTGATTTTGAAGATCTTCTATTCATACAAGAATCTCATCTCATACATGTAAAACTTCTAAAAAAGTTTATGAAATTTGTCCCAAGTAGATTTGGCATTTTAAAATTAAACATAAAAAAATTGTTTAAGTAGCATGCATTTCTTTCTTGTGTACGAGTCAACACTTTTTAAATGTTTTAAACACTGTTCAATCCGCTTATACCATAGGTTCTCAACATGGGCGTTTAAGTCTTTCAGGGGGGCAGTATAAAGACCCACAGAAAATTAGGGGACGTTGATATGACACGGAGGGTCTTGGGAAGATTAACCAATTATAGCCTAAAAAAAACTAAAAATAAACATGCTGATTATGTACTAACAAAAGTAAACTTTATAATACTGTTTACCTTTTGTTGATTGTACGTATTTAAATCATTTCATCATGCACGAAAGTTCACATATTTCGGTAGTTCGAGAAGTGAATGAAAAACTGAGAGATTAAATTGCATTCAGACCTACATTAAATCGAATGATATAGTGCATTTTAATTTCTGTAGTGCACGTGTTGTCTTTGTCTGAGTGAGAAGTAGGAAACATGTTTCGTCCACTGCATTTCATTGCGTATATTATCCAAGAAACCTAATTAAATGTGTTAAATTAGGAATTAACGTGTGATTCTTTAAAGGCCTAAACTGTCAATTTATATTTATTTTGAAAGAAAGAGTTTATTATGAATCACTTCGTATCATCAAAACCTCCGCCTGTCTGAAAAACAGGTAGGGTAAAACTTTTATTCCACTCTTTTAAATGAAGAAATTCATTAGCGTTTCAATTCCAACAATATCCTACCTATCATTAAAATATATAATATTACACATTTAAATATATTTGCGGCAATAGATATTTCAGATTCGCAAAGAAAATAATTGGGGCTTTAGAAAAAAAATTAAATTAAATAATATATTCTATTAGTAAAAGAATATTTTTTAAAATTTAACGCTTGTTTTCTCCATGTGTTATGTACACTCTTATTTCTCTAGAGTGGGAGGGGGCGGTATTGAAATATTTACTAGAAAAGGGGACGCCAGTTCAAGAAAGGTTGGGAATCTATAGTTAACACAAAAGAAAAAAAGACACATTAAAATCTAAACCTTACAACGGTAAAAAAAAATATCGAAATTGTGCAGGGATTTGTTATTAAAATAAAGCAAAATGTAGCGAATCTAGAAATAATTCTTAATTTTGAATCTTGAAATTCTCTTAAATCTCAGTATAATATTTCCCATCTAATGTTACGTTCAAACATAAAACAAATTTATTACAAGCTATTCCTCTAATCTGTTCCGGGCAATGGAGATGAACAACGTACTATCAGTTGAATCCAGCTATTTTTGTTTACAAAGTCCCGATCAATAGGATTTCCATTCTTGATTTCATGCGAAAAGTCCTCATCGACTTTCTTAGCTTGCGTCTTTCAAAGAAAAGTCAACAGATCGACTCTGACAGCCCCCAGGGTGTGTAAACAGAAGATACTCCGAATGATCGTCCGATTGAATTTAGGGATAACCAATGCGTAAAACATTATAGGTTTAATAAAACTTCTAGAGGCATTTCAATTGAAGATTTAAGGGATTAAATTATTTCTAGTAATACATTTTCAAGAAGAGAATTGCGAATGCTAGTTAATAAATTAACTGAAATAAAGTGCTTAACCCTTAAGGGGTCTCAGGGGTGTTAACGTCTCTAGAGGGCTGAAAATTTAAACAATATTCAAATATATATAATATATTAAAATGTGTAATTAAAATTAAGTAATTCGAATGTTTTACACATTATTTATAAAAGAATGGGGCTTCAGAAAATGGTAAAATGTTTAAAATATAATTATAAGCATATGAAAATAAGAAATTTTTCTATAAGAAATATTAAGTTTTACGTTGCGCATGCTATTTTCTAAAGTAGTAGCTTTAATTATTAGCAATAAGTTGATTTATAAAGTTAAATGTATCCTTATTACACTGTAGTAATTTCAAATAAATAGAGTTATAAATTATATTTTTTTTTAAAAAAAAAAATTACATTTCCAAATTTTTTTTTGAAATTTCAATATTTTTTAAATATTTTTAAATACGAAAGATATATTATTCTTAAATTAGTAGGAATTAAAGAGTATGAAACATTTTGTCGTTCTATAAAGTTTTATACATCAAAGGTTATTATTTTAGAAAATAGCGTGCGCAACTGAAAAATTGCTAAATATTTATTACAAAATTATTTCTTATATGCATATGCTTATAATTTTTTAAATTATGATTATATTTCAAACATTTTGTACTTTGTCGAAACCATAATCCTTTGAATAATGTGTAAAAGATTCGAATTATATTTAATTTAAATTTAAAAGAAGTGTGCCTGTTTGAAAATTGCTTATATTTTCACCGCGAGAGACAAATTAACACCCCTGAGACCCCTAAAGTGGCTAAATTTTTTTGCTCAAAATGTTCTCAAAAAAAGGGTACATTTTTTTATTGCATATTACTAAGCATAGTTCTTAACAAAACGTGAAAATGGAAGAATTTTATTTATTTTCAATTTTAACATTCTTACTCTATTTTTTATTTTATATTTGGGGAACACAAAATATTCCTAAATGTTTGCTTTTTATAAGTACACTCTGTATATACTACGAAGAATGTCTCTTTGTCTTAAAAGAATTTTCTCATACTTACAAAAGAATTTCATGTTCGTACTTCTTTTAAAAAGGTTGAGGATTGTGTGTGTGCATATGTATACGCACACACACTAACTTCTATTAGTTCATTAACATTCTGTTAGTTCTATTTAAATTTTTCTTTTTTTTTACACTTTTCTTTTATTTATTAAGAGTACATGGTACGATTTATGCAAAAGTTTTAATTTAGGATTTTCAAAATTTTTTTTGGTTGCTTCCTATGTGTGTATATTATGTAAAACAGATTTAGTGCTCAAAATTTTGTAAAAAGCCTGCAATTTAATTTTTTAAGAAAAAAAGTTTAAATTTGTGGTGACTTTTAAATGCTACTCCTCCTACAAAAATTCACGTACACGCATATAATTTGATTTACAAGTACGTCAAGCTATGTATAACAAAAGTTGGTATGGGTTTTGCGATAACACTATTGGTATTTGTACAATACTTTTTATGAATGTTTATTAAAAAATTCCTTAAAAAATGTATAATTTCTGAGTTCAATTATTTTTTTAAGAAAATAAGTATTGCTTTGATTCAAAAATGCATATCAAGTTTTGTTACATGTACTTTTTGCAATAAGTGATAAAAATTCAAAGCCTTAAGGCACAATAGAAAAAAAGCTTTAGCATTTTTAATGAAGACAAACTTGTTATATTTTATTTTTCCGAGATAAGTCAGTTTAAAATTTTGATTTGCCATAGGGATGTGAATAAAAACGAACGTAAAAACTGTCAAAATTCTGGGTTTTTTAGTTTAGAGCTTTCAAATTTTTTTGAGGTTATAGAAAAGTATATAATAAATAATTTAGGCTAAAAAGATTTTTTGACCGATTTTTGTCAATTGAATCGTACTGTGTCACCTTAACAAAAATGAATTGAGAATTATGGGATGCGGCTGAGAACCGATGGCGTCATAGATTCGAATAAATAGGTTACATTAGAAATATAAAACAAATCAAGATGTACAGCAATACAATTGAAGGAACTAATTCAAACAATCTATTTTTAGATGGTTCTTTTGTTTGTTCTCCCCTATATCCCTTTTTTTGTTTCCTTTTAGATACCAGGGATGCAGGCAACGTATTTTCTGTATTTGTTTTAAAGTTCGCTGACTAGAATACTCAATGCTTGTTCCCTGTATCGGTGATCAATTTAGGAAAGTTTCCTAACATTATATAATGAATTGTAAAGAAATTCTTTTGTCTTTTAGAATTCATTCAGTTAGTAAAAAGAAAGACCATAAGAAAAATATTTTAGAAATGTATGGAATAAAATTGAGAGAAGAAATCTACATCTTCGGGTGGTAAATCCAGTACATATGAAAGACAGAAAGAGTGGCATCAACTGATTTCCTTCCTATACAGTATATCAGCCATCACTCACCTGATTCTTATGGCATTTCCTGCAATACACTGTTTTTTTTTTGAGTTATTGATATCTTAAACATAGTAATAAACTTTCAGTTGTATTCAAAAGCATTCTCTTAGTCCTCCTGACTTAATTTTAAAGAGACAGGACTTGAATTTCTGAAGAAAAAAAAGTATATTTATGATACACGCCTCTGTAGCTGCCCCCGCCCTCTACGTATTCTAAGCTCTCAAGCTTCACTTTTAGCAGATCTCTACTAAAAAAAAGAAACATGCTTAGTATATTTCAAATCTGTGAGTGTAATAATTGAAGAACGGATATTTGTCAAACGCCCATCCTCTTGGGAATCGATTTCCACAAAAGCGGTTCTTAGAGGATCTCCCCACTCAACAAATGAAACATACCCGCAAAATTTCAAATCAGTAGAAGTAATATAGTTCCTAATATCTCATGATGAGTGAGCGAGGCGCTTTTCTCTTATATATCGATAATATTTATTTGAAAAATTTTGAATTATTTGTACTCTTGAGGCATTCAATTCTGAAGCATTATTGACATAGAAAAAAAAATTCAATTACCGCAAAATCCGGCGTATAACGCGCATCTATACTTTCAAGCTGCGATTTTTAATTTTTATGTATATTCGCCGTATAACGCCCATTCTCTTTTTTGCAAAGAAACCTGAAATGTGCATACAACAATGTTCGTACTTACTCTAGGTTTTACTCTCCAAGATTTAGAAAAAAAAATAGTGTTCTTCTAGAATTACCACACTTTAAATTCATACGGAATGTTATTTCTTTTAAATTAACTTTTAGTCATTTAATAAACTTTTCATTTAAATTATTAAATAAACTTTTGAATCATTTCTTTATTTAATAAATGTTTTATTTTTAGTTTTAAAGCTCTCATTTTGATACTTGGCGTATTAAGCGCACCCGTAAATTTCGATCTTAATTTTTGTGTTAAAGTGCACGGTATACGCTGAATTTTACGGTAATCAAAAAGTTACGTAACATCATATATTTCATAAGCGGCCCACAGAAAAAAACCTGCACATTTTTAAAAAAACTTATTATATATACATATACAGTTTTTCTTAAATATGTATATATATATATTCTTCATAAGAAAATTCCATAAATATGCTTGCCTTCATTGGAAGTTTAAGCACGTTCGGTTAAATCTTATTTCACGGAAGACCTCTTGGGCAGAAAATGGCTTCTTAAACATTCCACCCATAACTTATTCGCCGAGATAGAGTAAAATATTACAGAATAAAAAGATGATAGATTCGGAAGCTACTAAAAGAAAACTCAAACATTTTTTCTGTCAAAGACAGTTTTGTGAAAGATGGGATTAAAGTTTAGTCTTTGTAGTCATACGCTACCAAACTGTCTACAAATACAAAGAATTGAAGCAAAAAATGGATTTTGTATATCATTGAAAAATATCTCTATATCTTTATATACCGCAAAGATTTATTCTAGTTTTTTTTTTTTTTTTAAATAAATCAAACAAAAAGCATAATAGAAATATATTCTTTTCGTAGATTAAATTCTTCTTTCTCTTAAGTCTGACAGCAACCTGATTTTATTTTCGGAATTATTTTACATAACTATTTGTGTGTATGGAAGTATTACATTTTCTCTTTATAAATAACATCAATCTCTTGTATTTCATGTCTGGATTATTTTTTATAACACTGAAATGTTTTCTTCATGCTTTGTGAGGGAAATGAATATGAAATGACAATAGAAATATACTTCGAACCTAATATAAAATCTTAATTTTAGTAAATTAAAATTTCAAACTGTTGTAAAAATAAATTATTATTTATTGACCACATTTTTAGAGAACGACACTGAAGAATCACGTATACGAGGTGTGGGACATACAAAAAAAAGCGAGACTGGTCCAATAAGTCGCTGTACATACAGAACCACTGAAAGCGAACATCACAAGATGAGATTTGTTTGAGTTTATTAAGAATAGAAATTCCAGTTTTATCACCAACGCTACTCCAGTTTGACAAATGTTGTATGGCACTTCGACTATCAGACAGAATCCAGAAGGACTTAGGGTCTAAGGAAGTCAGAATATAACTTAGTCCTTCATCGATAGCGACGAGTTCACTTTTAAAAACTGAACTAAAAATCAGGATTTATTTTCTTTAATTTAACAATCCCATTGGTGTCCTTGATAAGTACTCCACTACCAGAATGAGAATCCTCATCTTTGCTACCATCAGTATGTACAAGCGTAGTGCCTTCTGGAATGCAATTTATAATTTCCAGAGCAAATTGCTGGAGGCATCTCGGAGCGTCGTTTTTCTTAGACTTTTCTTTCCCCTCGCATGTAGATATTTGGGGTAATGAGGAGGCGGATACCTTGGCGAAGGAGGGTGCCAGAGAGGCTCTGTCTACGTCTAATTGCCTGACCTATCTTGAGCTGTACTCTGCCAGAAAACATATTGATAAAAAGACTTGGCTCATCCCCCTTTCCGGTTCATATTTGGTATTGAGCTGACTCCCCTGGAGGATCCTTTGCTATGACTTGCGACAGACGCACACAGACAGCAATTTCCAGATTTCTCAGTGGACATTTAAAAAGCCTTACCTTCCAGGGTGGCCATAAAACCCATCCGATTTGTCCAAAATGTAACACCGAGCAGGCTTCCCCAACTCATATTCTAGGATGCCTGGGTTTGTGCTACGACGTCTTGTTAGGTCTTCTTAGTCTAGTTTATGACTTGTTGAGGTTGAATAAATTCATAGATCACGTCTAGAAGAAGCTAGACAAGGAGATAAGTAACAACAACAACACATACAGAACCGATTCGCCATGACAGTAACACTTTCAAAGTAGTTCCCTTCAGCACTCACAGACTTTTGCATTCTGTACTGCCATTGCTGATAACAGTTCTGTAACGAGGTTTTTGGAAGTCCCTTTAGATTTTCCGTTTTTGCCAGAACCTCTTCTACTGAGGTAAAATGGGTTTCCTTTCAGCAAGATTTAACTGTAGGAAATAAAAAAAAAGGTCTAATGGGGCCAAATCAGGTGAATAAGGAGGATGTCCCATCATAATGTTTTGCGGGTCAGAAACTGCCTGACAGATAGGAACATGTGAGCGGATGCATTGTTTTGAGGCAACAGCGATCCATCACTCTCCAATTCTGACCTTTTTTTCTAATTTTTTCGCGAATTCTTTTTAGTACTTCAATGTGGTAGTGTTGATTATCAGTTTGACCATAGATGGGAGTGGTAACCCACTCATTTCATGAATTTTGGATACGTTTTTGTCAGTAATCATTGACCATGGGAGCCCAACAGATTTATCATCTTCCTCATGTGTGTGACCCATTCTCCTGAAAACCTCTTAAACCATTCAAACACATGTGTACTAGACAAAGTTTCATCTCCATAAGCCTCGGTCAATATTTGAAATGTTTTCTTGGCTAATTTCTCAAGAAACTCGATGTTGATTCGACATTTTTCCGGCAGAATGCAGTTGCACGGGTTCAGTCAATGACGCAGTACTCCCAACAATCGTGATCGATTAAGACGAAACTGGCCACATGGAGAGAGAAGGTATTCGGGATGACGCCACCAGCATAGTTATTGCCAACTCCACACTTTTTCAAGCTACACACTTAGTTTAGCTTTTTTTTGTTTCACACCTTGCATGGGTAATATGTTGCTGAATGAATGAGGGAATATAAACGTCGAACGAATTCAGGTACTCAAAGTCTTTTGGCAACAGACCACTTAATTTGGAACCATGGTTAAGTGACGAGGACGACATTTGAGCTGTCACCCCCCCTCTTCTAACTTCCACACCACACCAACGGGTAAGTAAGTGAATATTAACGTCACACTGTTCATCTACACGAGGGCTTTTTGGCGACGGATCTCGTTACTTTGAACCATGGTCAAATGAAGAGGACGACACTTGAGCTGGCATCTCCCTCTTCTAACTACCACACCAATGGGAAGACGTTTGAGCTCTCGACAGATTTAACGTGCATTGTTCTCTTACTCGGCGGATCTTCAGTGGTACTGGGCTCGAACTCATGACATGCCAGCCATGATCCGATACCTTGACCACTTGGCTACCACAGCTACACCACACCAACGGGAGGGCGTTTGATATGTTACGGAATGACATAAGAAACAAATTGATTCTCTTTAGTTTCTGAAAATTTTCTGAGATTTGAAGGTTTTTAATAACGCAGAACATTCATAATTTTGAGTCCCAATTATCATAAAAATAGCGGAATTTTACGTATTTTTATTTTTTTACACTGTGTTGTAATTACAAAATTGGTACTTTTATTTACTTTTCCATTTCGCCGACGCAAGCGATAAAGTCGCCAAAAATGATACAACCGACGTCAAATGGAATATTCTGAACGGTAACCATTCACCACCACATTGGCAAAACAAGTCGGGGTCTTTTTCTAGCAGTAACGTCTTTTTCACAAAAAATCAAAAATAGATGAAAAACTAATTAGAACTAACATTTATAACATTTTTTGTTGTTGTGTATTGCCACCAATAGAACCTGCTTGGCAAGATTTGCGCTGGCGAAACGGAAAAGTACCGGAATTACTACCAAAATCAGTACTATATATCTATATTATTTTTAGATTTGTGTGTGTTACTATCTGAATTTAAATATATAAAAATTTATATAGAAATTCTATAACATTATTAGTAATCATTCTAATATGTTTAAGAATGAATTGGACAAAGAAGGCACTAGGTATGATTTGAATTATTATTCATACCACGCGGAGTGTAAGACTCCCCTATATAATAATAAATCCTATAGATCCAGAACATTCTGGAATTCTAATTACGTAAACAACTAATAATTATCTTAAATACTGATTATGCTATAAAAAAATATTGTTGCTAAAGAGAACAAGCAATTTTGTTTAACTACTCATGAGTATGTTAATAAATATTTTAATATCACCAACTCTAAAAATAATTCTTCTATTGTTGATAGTCATTATACCCCGAATATTCATTTTCGCTACAATAAATGTAAAGATAAAGATGTAAAACATGCCCCCATGATCAATTATGAACAGTTGGATACCAACTCCAACTTTATATTCTGTAAGTCTTTTAATTGTGTCTATATGTTGAATTGTAAAAAATGTAATTATAAATATATTGGTCAGACTTCTACACACTTAAATATTCGAATTAATCTTCACAGATCTCATACTAAGCATTACACTAATAAATATAATAACAATAATATTGAAATAAGACACTTTCACCTGCATGGGTTTGATTAATATTGATATATCCATTCTCAGAATTATTCCCTTTTTAAAAGATAGATTATGGTGGGAAAACCATTTTATTCATTTCTATAATACAACATATCCTCATGGACTGAACACATTATATAATGGCAAAAATGTTTTGCAATGCATACAGCAAAAAGATACAAAGAATTTTTTTATAATTGTCATAATAATAATATTAATAAAATAGCCAAGAGAACAAAAAGAGGTAAAAGGAATAAAAGAAAAAGTAGAGATTCCAAGGATATTACAGCTAAAATTAATGAATTCTGTAGTAATTTTGAAACTGTTTATAACATTAATCAAATAAAAAATTCCATGTTTGGTTTGAATAAAAAAGAAATCAAACTTTTTAATTATATACTTAGTTACGATAACTTTATAGAATGTCAAGCCTTGCATGTTATGGAAGATTTTTTGTAATTTCTTAATCAGTAAGTTTAATATATCAATACATGATAATGTTTTAAATTCTACAACTGAATACTGTAACATCCTTTTCATGAATAAATCCTATAATCATGTAAACTTTACTAAAGTGTTTTGAGAAGTATATTCAATTTTTCCCAGTAAAAAACATTAACATTAAAAAGGCATTTAAATATAATAAGAAAATTGGTAGATCCATCTTTAACTACAATTCTATTAATTTGCAACATAATAATATTGTATGTAATTGTCATAATTATGAAGATTTCATTGATGATTATCAATAAACATGTCATATCTGGTAATTTAAATATTATTAAAGATAAAACTCTCAGAGAATTAATGGTTAAGGGTACTGGCTTTAGAATTATGCGTTTCTAATAATAATAAAGCTATTAAAGCACAAATTTCTAAAGATATTAATAACTTCATTACAAAAATAGCAATTAAATACAACTTTCCTTTCGAAGCATTCAATGAGTTTAAATGCAAAGTTTTGAGTGAGTTACTTAATCTTAACTATAAAACTGATAAAAATATTTCTTATAAAGATATAAAACAACAAATTTCAAATCTTCAAAAAGATTTCATTATTGTATATGTAGATAAAGTTCAGGGCAACTATGCAATCATTTGCAAATGGTTTTATAACTTTATACCTAACAAACAGTTTCAAAACAATAATGCGTTTATTAAATCTAATAGCACAGCAATAGAGAAATCAGTAACCGTATTTCAGCTTTTTATAAAAAACTAGATTTATATACAAAGAATATCAAACTTCCTTATATTTTTCTTACACCAAAATTTCATAAGTGTCCAATTAAATTCAGAACTATTACTAATGGTTTTAATACCTATATTACACAACCAGGCAAGGTGTTGCAAAAAGTTATACAACACACTCTAGACAATATCTCAAACTCCATTATTGTAAAGAATAGTAAAGATATCGTTGAGAATATGCAAGGTAAGAGTGTTAAATCTTTGCATAACTTTGATTTTGAAGACTTATTCAACTCTATTGATATAGAGGATATGATTAAAGTACTTAGAAATGTTTATATTAAATATTCATTAAATAAATTGATAAACTATGATAAATATAATATTATTATACAATTTGTTTTGAAGAAAATTA